>ML736251.1:0-87277 GCA_009193595.1 Aspergillus bertholletiae
TAAATCTCTATATTATATATTACCAAGAATTTTACTAAGTTATAGAGATTTATAATTCTACAATTTATATAATGAATCTTTATAATATTTTATTTATACAATCTATATATTTCCTAAATAGGAAATATATTTCCAACAATATTCTCCCCAGCAGTATATAGAATTTCATTAAGATTTTTATAAATCTAGATTATTTTCTATATATTCTTAATTACATACTTTATTTATTAATTTCTATTCTATAATTAATAGTATCTCTCCCCTAGTAATAACTTCATAAAAATTTGTTTATTTTTAAAAAACTAGTCATATAATTATTTCTATATCATATTTTTATAAACTATCTACTATAAATTAAGATTATAGTTAAAACTAGTGTATACATAATACTATTTAATATATTATCTTTTATAGTAGAAACTATTAAATAGATTATAATTATATTAATAACTTTAATACTAAGACTTTAGTTATTTTTTTATTAAGGATTAGCTTATATAAATAAATAAAACTACTGGATATTCTAAGAACTGGATCTATATAAGATATAGATTAACTAAGTTAATAAAGGCTTTTCTTCTAAGTATAGAGAAATTCTTATGAAATAATTAATATACTTAGTATAAGATTATAACTCTAGCAATATCCCACTATTTTAAATATAATAGAAAACTGTACCTATTTAATTATTCATTAAATTTTATTACTATTAATCCAAATCTATCTATTTACTAATCTAATAGAATATTAAAAAAATATTCTATATAAAAATTTTTTAATTTAAGCATAATATTTATATTTTTTAATTTACTACGGACATATAAAAATAATTAATATATTTAAGTAAGAATATAGAGATAATAATATTGTTATTAATATAAATTTATAAAATTATTTACATTCTACCGCTTTATATACTGTACTAAGTGGCTGGCAGAATGCAACAACCACAACACAATTTCCCAGATACAAATAGTCCAATATATAGTCTAGCTCTATATTAGCTGAGGCTCGGTGAGACCTATGCTTAGAATATAATTATCTCCCTCTATCCATACGAAAGCCTACCATTAATAATCTTTATATCTTAACATAACTGGAGTCTGGACAGTGAAATGGTAGTACTGACACGTATGCTTTTAGAGATTGAGTTCTTGACCACTGTATGCTCTGTCGGGTAGCACCTACATTACTAGTAAGTAGTCTAGCCTACACTAATACTTATACACTGTACTGTTCAACCCTATTATTACATGTTTTCCTTATATATCTACCACATGACCACTTGGAGCTTAATCCTTGGTTGTTTCATGAGCTCTCTTGACACAAATAATTTCATCTACCATTGGCTCATTTGATAACGCTTGATGTGCTGCCCTATTCCCCGCGATCGTCTTGTTAGGCCCCTGACCAGACCCGAGATGTCTATTGTTCCAGCCCCATCCAGTAAGGTATACACCAACAAAAAATGTCTGCATCCCCGGACCTTGTTGAGCTGGAGGACGTTCATCGATGTACCGCAATTTGATTCCTTTACCCATGATCTTTTTAGCAAGTATTTCCTTCGCATTCAAAACGGGCTTCTGAGTGCCAAGTTCCAGGAGCTTTGGGAGCCATAACTGCGCCAGCCATTTTTCAACCGTCCTGTAACCATCAACCGAATCAGATATGATAGCTGCGGCTACATAGGCCTCGAAAATGTCTGCCCTGGTCTTCGTCCATCGCTTTGGCTGTTTCGAGTAGTCTTGTGGCACAGTAGCCTTGTTGTCAAGACCATACCCTGTCGCATACTCGGCAAGAGTTTCATTCTTTACCAGGAGTTCTCTGATCTGTGAAATCCGCCCCGAAGGAATTTCCTGAAATCTTTTCCATATGAGTTTCGTAGCAATGAGTTCTATATAGGCATCTCCGAGGATTTCAAGTCGATCGTAGGTTTTCTCGGCATCGTTGCTCACACCCGGATGCGTGAAAACAGCTCTTTTTAGGACGTTATCCGTAATAGGAGGTAAAACGGGCAAACCTTCTTGCGTAGCCACCTCTCTAGCTGGAGAGTCAGCTGAAATATGGCAGCTGCGAGCACCTGTAATCGATAAATGACTCTTTGCGCGATGTAGGGCCTCCTCTAGTTCCAAAGTTGCATTAATGATATCAGGGCTAACTTCGACATCATGAGATTGTAGGTAGCGATAATTTAAAAGCGTATCACTTAAAAGATCTGATACGGCAGCAAAACGAGATCTAATCTTGTCCTTGTCCAAAGCACTGTTAATCAAGACTGGGTTATCAACCTTGCAAGGTCAGTATCGGAAAGAGCCTTCTCTGGAATGTCCATACCTTCACCCTAGCTTCCTTGGTATGGATATTAGCAGAGGTTGAGAAAACAGACTTCCTTTTACGGTCCATTGTTACTGTGCACTAACAGTAAAAAGTGAAGTCCAAAGATCGTCATGCTTGGAAAGATTTCCAGGATTTACCACATCACGTGATAAAATAGGAGACAAGCCTAGTTTCATATCGGTACAATGTTTTACCCTTTTGTCACATATTCTCAAAATATGGCGGCGCCTTATAGTCGTATTCTGGACCTTGTTAAGGTAATCCTTCACGTATCAGCGGTGTATTTATGTGCAACTAATTGTGAATTCATGTTAATGCTGCTTGCAGGTTCAATGTCAGATCTTTTCACTTAACTTCAACCCGCAGCGGTTACGGCTAGGAAACAAGGTCCTCCGACAGCGACTTCGTGGCCCAGCACTTGCAGAATGGTATCCGAAGAAGGCTGTTTCTTTCCGTGATCTACAAGATAGCTACAAACCCCTCGGCTTGACTACGTTCGATGAAATGGAGGACGATAGAGAAGAGGCGATCCAAATGTATGTTATCCCTGTTCCTCTACGACGTGTGCTCATAGTTCCGGATTAGTGCGAAGCTTCGAGGAAAGGGCCGGCCAAAGAAAAAGAGAACAGCTGCTGGTAAGCCAACTTAACGGAATACTGTCTTTATGCTGCAGTCGCTAATTCATAGGTAGAATCGAGATCCGCAAAGAAAAAGAAATAGAGAGGAAAGGACAGGTGCTGCTTCCTATGTTCTCATGCCACAAGCAATAATTTTGAAGTCTTTCTGTATTATATCTCATATGTTGGAGTCCACGTGGGCGCAATTTTGTTCCTAATCAGATTTATTCTGGTATATTTATAGATTCTCATTGCTCGCCCTTTGTGACAGTGTGAAGTCTTCGATCTAATTGGTCTGAAACCTTCTGGAAAATATATGGCAGCTCAATGGGGTTACCTGAAACACTAGAAGATGGCCTCTATAGGCTTGGGAGGCTCATATAACTAAATTCCCCGTAATTTCTAGAATATATTTCAAGTCTATGCGCTCTCAGGTTCTGACTAGATAGAACTGTTTTTTGGAATTCAAATATGTTATAGTGGATTGCTTGTTCAGAAGACAAAAATTAAGTTTATAAGCTATCGTTGATCAATTCCCTGCCTTCCTGGTATCATATAAAAAGTGTCGCTGCCCTATAGTTAGATGGGTTAATAGTACGTCGCATATTCGCAGTAATATTCCTATTCCGCAGTGTCATCTGTATCGGCACGTGATATGCTGCCGGGTAGTGTTACAACTCTCTAAACTAAAACTTACCTTATACCCTGATCAAAGAATCACACTACGACTTACACTTTCACCCATCACTTATCTAAGTGTTTTTATTCTCATAGTGGAAGACAAGCAAAGCATACTAGGTTGCTGCTCGCGCACATCTGTTGCTCAACGGGCTTTCATAATGCGGCCAAACAAGAATCAATTGAGGAGAGCAAGGAAAAAAGCCTTGAGAACGCAGGTCCGTTTATCACTGCGCAAACTTTTAAGAGTAAACTAACTTTCTCTAGGTCACCGAAGCAACACTCGATGAAACACATACGAAATCTCGGATCCAGGTGACTCTATCGACTGATGTCCCACAAGACAGTAGCGAGCAAGAACATAATACTGCATCTCTAGATCTAGAGGACCCGTTATGGCTAGTATATAAGCATATCATTAACAGATTTGATAATGCCGGGGATAACTCAGCATCTACAAAAGAACCCGAAAAGCCGGAAATCTACTTTGATGATGACGATGAAATCCCGGACGAGGAGGAAAAGGAGCCCAAACTCTCAAAAAGAAAGCGCAAGGAGTTAAACAAACTTTCAGTTGCCGAGCTGAAGGCAATGGTTCGAAGACCAGAAATTGTCGAGTGGACAGATACTTCGGCTCCCGATCCCCGGCTTCTTGTACACATAAAATCGCATCGCAATGTTGTCCCAGTCCCTTCACACTGGTCCTTAAAACGAGAGTATCTCTCCTCAAAGCGTGGAATTGAGAAACCGCCTTTCGCACTACCCAAATTCATTCAGGAGACGGGGATTTCGGAAATGCGTGATGCTGCCCTAGAGAAGCAAGAACAGGCTACACTCAAACAGAAGCAAAGAGAAAGGGTCCAACCAAAGATGGGAAGATTGGATATCGATTATCAGAAACTATATGAAGCATTTTTCCGATTCCAAACTAAGCCGGAACTCACTCGCTATGGTGAGGTTTACTACGAGGGCAAGGAATATGAAACTAACCTTAGACATTTACGCCCGGGCGAGCTTAGTGCTGAGCTCAAGGAAGCCCTCAACATGCCGCCTGGCGCGCCCCCTCCTTGGTTAATCAACCAACAGAGATATGGTCCACCCCCATCATACCCAGCTCTGAAAATTCCAGGCCTCAACGCCCCCCCCCCTCCTGGTGCCATGTGGGGATACCATCCTGGTGGCTACGGAAAGCCACCAGTAGATGAGCACAATCGTCCTCTCTATGGCGGTGATATTTTTGGTGTATTACAACCGCAACAGATGATGCAGCAAGGCGAGCCTGTCGAAAAGGACCTCTGGGGTGAGCTACAAGAACCTGAGCCTTCTGACGAGGAGAGCGAGGACGAAGAAGACGAGGAAGAGGAGGAGGAAATAGAAGCGGGCGTTCAGACCCCCAGCGGACTTGAGACGCCAAGTGGGTTAGCATCAGCTGTTCCATCTGAACTAGCTGGCGAAGAGAATGTTTCAGGAGAATTTGACGTGCGCAAGCACTACCGAGGCACACAGACAGAAGAGTCTGTAAGTCATAGGGGCGCTTTCCAAGTTATTCCAGAGCGACAGGCCAATGTGCGGGGCTTCTTCGGTGGCGACAGGGTATATGATCTTCCTGCGGCTCCGGAAAATTTGGCGGTGCTTGGTGTTGATGAACAAAATCGGAAGCGCAAGAAGCCCGGTGATGTTGATGTCTCTGTGGATCCAGATGCTCTACAGTCAAGTGAGGGATTTAGCAAAGACAATATCCGAAAGCTGTATGAATCCCAAAGGCAGCAGGAAAACAATCCTAATTGGGGTTTCCAAGAAGATCTAAGTGATATGATTGCCCAGGAAAGTCGGAAAAGACTCAAAAAGGAAGAAGAAAAACGAAGCCGACATTGAGCCCGCTTCCAACCCACTAGATTCACCATGTGTGCTTCAAAGCATGTATAATAATGAAGTCATTGTTCTTAGCTCTCTATCTCTTGAAAGTATAATCTTGTATCACTCTCACTTAAGAGCAGAGTCATGCCCATAAGTGTTTAATGCTACTTTTGAAAGGCTTTAAAATGCAAGACCCAAAGCGCAGTAGCAAGAAGGGGCAACTATAACGCAAGTACCGATAGTGTCCTTGTGGCTCTCCCCAGCTTCAACTTCTATTAAGCTATAGCAGACTGGCTAGAGTCCTATTGAAAAGTGCACGGTAATGATGTAATTACTACTCACAAATGTAGTCTATCGAGCACGGGTATATTAACCTGTAGAGTCACATGTTCAGATACTCCTAGAAGAACAAATATCGGTGGTTCAGTCATGTGATACTTGCCTTGCCAAAGGTCTAAGGCAGGCTCTCGGTGTACGGTGTATGCTTATTGCATGCTTTCAGGCGCGGCTTCACTCAACAATTTGCTACCAGCATCATAACTGCCTATTCATGGTTATTCTATCTCTCCAATTTCGATGATCTCTACGAACAATTCTCTGTTTATCTCGGAATGGAGTGGGATCGCAACAGAAGGTCTGGCATAATATGTTTACGCAGCCTCCCCTCCTTTATCATTTTTACCCTTTTCTCTTACACCCCAAGTTGAAAATCTGTCCTAAAGCTGGGGCTAACGGATTACTCCTAGGTTTGATGATCACCGTGGCGGAGAGAGCTATCGCCCGGCAGGTCCTCGCGGTTATATTAGACGCAGTAGATCGCCACGGAATCGATCCCCTCGTCTAGTCGCCGACACATGGGTACCATCTTCAAGTCGGTCCTATGGCCGCGGACGCAGTCGTTCACCTCTAACCTTTAGAGGTCGCTCGCCTCGAAGTCCGTCTTTCTACAATAGAGATAGTGGCCCCAGCTCATACTTAAAGACTTGTTCCCCCCCAAGAAGGTTCTCACCCAGACGCGAAGTACGACCTAGGTCTCCTGCCCCTACATCCTGGCGTGTAAGATCACCATACGCTGATAGTCGACCTCGTGACTTCTCCCGGAACCGGAACATTTCAAAGCGGCATCGAGATCCATCGCCTAACCTAGATTTTAGACCAACCAGAAGAGAGCGCCCTGCGCTGACAGCGTCTGACCAGTATACGAGACCAGCTTCGCCTTCCAGGCGTAGCGTGTTGCGAGATAATTTCGCCCGTGGACCGATGGTCCCTCGCTCTCGGAGTCCTATGCAGGAGGGTCGTGGAGACCGCCGCGCAGAGAACTATATAGCCCAAAGGCGACGATCACCATCTCCCCGAGGAGTTCCTTCTGCATACACCTCTGCCCCTGGATCTGTTTCTAATTCGAGACGGTCATCACCATTTATAGACAGGGTCGGTGTTTTTCAGCTCGATAATAGGGCTCGGTCGCCCGTATCTCAGCCAGTTTCCTGCCGTCGCTCATCGAAGAATTCAGAACATTCGCCATCCCATCACGAGCATGCAATATTGAGCAAAAAAAAGCCGAATCAAGATGAGACAGGACATGATTCTCCGCTCGTGGATGGAGCGGGTTGCTCCTCGGAGAAAGGACCGGAATCTGATAACTCAGGCCGGACTCCTTCCCTCGAGATCCAGAGGAAAGGCTCGAGTGATTTAAATCAAACACATTCTTGCAGTGTTCCAAGCTACCCAAGGGCATATAGCGCAACACAGGACCATTCACCGCCATCTGGCCCCTCCCATGGGCCGAAGTCCTTGTCCTCGCAAACCCGTAGCTCAAATATATCGCTGTTATCAGCTCCCACCCGTCCCCGTGGAGGGCCAAGCTTTAAGGAAAACGTCTGGACTGGTGCTCCCACCCGCCGTGGACCCATGCCGGCTGGACCCTATGGACCCCCAACTGGTCCACGCAGTGGTCATGTGCCAGGACCAGGTGTGGATACCCATCGTCATCCTACTTACCGGCAAGGAAGTATTACGGGAGCCCCCTATCCTCGCACCCCAAGGTACATGAATCATCTTACGGGTCTTTGTTCGATCATATCGGGGGGGAGATGCTTCCCATCTGACTTAGAGGCCCTCACGGAAAAGCGCCTTTCGCAGTTAGATACAGACAGGGATCGCCTTATGGAGCAGATTGCAGACACGCAGAAATCAAAACGCGCTGGAATGCGGGACTGGGACAGACTAGATAGAGATAGCTCCATTTGCGCTTTGAAAAGTGAACTCGCAGAGGGGCACCTACAGCGAATTGCGGATGGTGAAAGCGCGCATGTTAGCGCGATCTTCTGACAGTACAAGGCTGGAAATCATCTTCTCTTAAAAATAAGAATTGCTGCGATATTCCAAGCCACGTGGATTTTCTTTTCCTTTTTTTGTTGTCTTACTGATGATACAAGTACCAACAAATGAATAAATAATGACAAGGCAATGGATAAAACTTTCATAGAAAAAATGAAATTGGAAGACTCATGAATATAACGCATACAATAAACAACATGAGAAAAAGAGTGAAGCAGCTTATACTGCATAATTGTATTTGGTTTGATTCGGAAGAGAGTCCATGCCCTGTGGGTGGAATTATGGCATTTAATAAATCTTGAGCGCGCTGTGTGGGGCGGAGAATTTGCTTGTCGCGCCTGCTTGTTGTGGCTTCGTGTCAACATTGTTCAGTGCCCTCCTTCCCAAGGGTGCGACTATTACTATGCTCCGTACCAACAGTGGAATTCACTGGTTTGCGCAAATCGCATGGCAATTAATTATAGGAGATACTTAAACTGCTCTCAAACAATCTTGACCCTTTGTTTATCATATATTTGTTATCTCTAATCAATCTAGACCTACTCGGCTTAAATTCATAAATCATCATGAATATCTTCCGTCTTTTGGGTGAGTGCATTGGGATATTATCTTGCATTTGTTCTAACATTCGAACTAGCTGATTTCTCGCACCTCGCGTCCATCTTTATTCTTCTCCATAAGATGAAGTTGTCTAGCGTATAGTCTTCCACTTGCCACTTGGAGTGCTCGATCTAATCCACAAGTTAGAGCTGTTCTGGGCTATCATTTAAATCACAGGCTTTATATTTGATGGTTTTCGTGACTCGTTATCTTGGTAAGGGCTCCATACCAATTTTCTAACCTAATTCTTACCAATCTTCTAGATCTCTTCTGGGCCTTTACCGACTCCCTGTACAACACAACTTTCAAGATACTGTTCATTGGCTCATCAGCTTATATTATCTATCTCATGCTTAATGATTATAAACCCACACATGACCCGAATATCGATACATTCAAAGTCCAATACCTCCTCGGGATTAGTGCTTTGCTTGCTCTTCTATTCCCACATGACTATAGTGTCTCCGAAGTCAGTTCCTCAATCACTTTGTAACTCCGTATAGCCTCTGACAATAACAAGATTCTCTGGACGTTCTCGATTTGGCTTGAATCTGTTGCTATCCTCCCTCAGCTGTTCTTGCTTCAACGTACTGGCGAGGCGGACACCATAACAACGCACTATCTCTTTGCACTGGGCCTATATCGCGCCCTTTACATACCCAATTGGATCTATCGCTACTTTGCGGAAAGCTACTTTCAGCCCGTCCCTGTTGTGGCAGGGATTGTCCAAACCCTCCTATATTCAGATTTCTTTTATATCTATTATACCAAGTAAGTCACCCGAGAACCTGGAGTCTGACAATGCACTAAACATGAGTAGAGTTATGAAAGGAAAGAAGTTCTCACTCCCTGTCTGACCATCAATCTAAGATGGGGTTATCTATTTGCAGGCGAGCTTGAAAACAGTGATGAATTTATTGTTTCGCGTTTATCATGGTTATGTAGTGTATCTCAAAATCACTTCAAAACGCTGAAAGACGTTCCAAGTTCGATGAATTTCGCTTATATGTACATTAAGGGCTTTTCTACTCTTGTCGAATAATCATGTCAAAGGCATGTCATGGTCGAGATGATCCCGAAAATGCCTTCAGATTTAATCATAGGGAAAAGGAATTTTACAGCCAGTTGCCACTGAAGTAAAACATTTAGTGCGATCATCATATAAAAGATTATGCTTCTAATTCTAAACTTGTCTGGGAGAACAACTAACCCACGCTCGAAAGCTGCTTCAATTTTAGGCTAGGCTAGGATAAGTTATATGTTCTAGAAATGATATCAATTAATGTATTAGCAATTGGTGGGTCTACGAATTATGATTTGCACAATTTAATACGTATTTCTCTAATAGCCACAACCATTTGTTGAAAGCTGTTAAACGTTACTCGAGGAAAAACGACTTTTGTATTAGAGATTGAAAGAACAAGAGACAGAAGGAAGAAACAACATAGAAAGAAATCAACTTGCCAGATTGTCGAGACCACTCCGAGCTTGTTTTGATGATTCGCTGGTCGAACGGAATGCTCTAAAAGTCTCTATGGCTAGATGGGTCATGTGTAGTAGCGAATCCTGGATTGTAATTGACCTGTGCCGATGGGTCTGGGAGATCCCCATGAAGAGAGTCTAACACTGTAGATACTGAGCTGGGAAGGGAGGGCGTTGCTTTTGCAAAGGTATGTCCATGGCTCAGACTGAGCTGTTGTTGTATACCCTTTTGGCTCTCCGGCCAGCCGCTGTGGCCATTAAACTGAGTC
The DNA here is from genome assembly GCA_009193595.1 of Aspergillus bertholletiae. NCBI lineage: Eukaryota > Fungi > Ascomycota > Eurotiomycetes > Eurotiales > Aspergillaceae > Aspergillus > Aspergillus bertholletiae. The sequence goes on from ML736251.1 coordinate 10,181, forward strand.
AAATAGTTCGCCTGTGACCTGTCTAACGGCAATTGGGTGTTTTGGCTGGATTCACACCTTGAAATGGGTAGCGATGGAAGTTTCGGGGAGCGAGATACTATCTCGAGACGAGGTGAGCTTCTTCTTGAATTAGGAGGCGTGAGGCGCGAACCTCCCCGGCGAACTTGACAAGTCGGACATATTTTAACAAAACGCGAGATAAGTTCTTTAGGGACCCTTTGACAATGGCCAACGAATGCATACAGTCAGTTTCCACTGGTTAATAACTGGGTATACTCTCAAAAAGAGAGGCCTGGAAGACGCAGACAATTCGTTTGAAAGACAGACAGACGAACCATGAATAGATCTGCCGCACCTGAGCAGATGTTTTATCTCTACCACCATGTTGGCACTGTTGGTGTGCCTTGGTAAGAATCTTGAAAAGTTTCTCTCGAATAGCCACGGGCTTCCCTTCATGACAGATCATTTTCATGCACTGAAAGGCATGTTAGCATCAGCAATGAAGTTCTTCAACCTGGTTAGGAGCAAATACGGACATCTGAAGTCACTGTTCCAACTACTTGGAGTTTGAACATTTTTTTTACCCAAAATCTGATGCTTTACATTTAGCTGATGCGAACATAATCATTGTCTCGCTGAAATCTTGGAGTAAAATAGTAGGGATGCTTTCAGCTGCAAGGGAAAGGGCAGAAAAAATTCATACCGAAACTGCGCAGATTCTACAGTCGTGTCTTTTGGGTCTAATAAGACTGTCCGTATGTTTCTCGCCCTTTTAGCATGGATCAACGCTTTGTCTTGCTTCTTAATCGAGAGGTCGTCAACATAGCTAGAGTAGAAAACCCCGCATAAGTTAGACTTCTCTCTATTACTAACAACACCAGGTCAATTCTTTAGACGTGTATACTACTTACCTTCTCATTAATTGGTCGAATTCCCTCACGTTTGGGAATCCATCTAGTGGAGGGATGACTTGCTCCGATAACATCGTATTCTCGTTCCGGGAGTCTTGACTTTCGATATCTGTCTCCCCAAGTACTTCGCGGAAAGGCAGATACCTTTGGGACTGGAAATAGCGTGATGGTGCCATATACTGTACCGGTTGACGGTGGTGGTGGTGATGATGCTGTAAGGCCGTGTGGTCAGGGTTTGACGGCACAGAGTGCACCGGTAAATTGTGAGAAGACAAGTGCTCGTTATGAGGTGAGATACCTGAATGGCTATATGGAGAGCTGAATTGGGAAGTGTACGCATTGAAAGATTGAGACGGGAAATGATACGACCCGGAGTCGTTTACACTGAACTCATGACTTTCCCCTTGGCTATATGGAATGGGTAAGGCAACTTGCTGGTTCATGATGTAGCTACCATGGCCCTCATTACTTCGCCTTCCAAAACCACTCATAATGGCTTTAGCTTTGGTTTGTCAGGGAGTTTATGATTTCCCAGTTGAATATACACAGATTGACACGGGCAATCTTAATGCACAAGGAAGTGGCCCGTACTTCTCACCCTATGATCCAAATCTATATTGGGATAGAGATGGAGAATGTGATATAGTAGGGGTGAAGTTCCTATGGGCCAACAATTTTCGAACAGTAAGGATTCCGTTTCTGGGAACTTTGACAATACAAAATTCTCAGAAATGGGGTGTATAGCGAGATGGTGTTGAAGAAGAGAAAGACTAAACACGGCAGAGAAAGGGAGTAGGGAAGAAAGAAGAGATGATGGAAAACTTATAGCAGCCACAGATGACGAAGGTTATGGAGGTACAGATAGAACATAGATCGTATACTCTAGAGCTCTATGACGACGAGCGGACTCCAAGTCTCAAATAAGTGAAGAAAAGTCTAGGGACTTCAGGTAAAAAGCCTCAATATGAATGACATATAGTGAGCCGGTAGGGTACATATGTGCAAGACCATAGCACCCTACCCTTGAACGATGCAAGGTAACCTCCAAGAAATCCGAGGCATCGGTGACAGCTGATAGATCCCGGATTTCTAGGAGAAAAAAAATGCCTTGAGTATTATCAGCTGGGACATATAAAAAGTAATATAGGGGAATAACACGGGTGATATAGCATTGAGGCTAAGGAGGAATAAGTCCAAAGAAGACTCTCTAAGGTACCTCTTGCAGAAAAGAAGGAAAAGAGAGGCAGGACGCGCAAAAGAAAAGAAAAGAAGCAACTATTACATCAAAAGCCAGATAGTGCAAATAGGATTAGTAAAAAAAAAAGGAAAAGGAAAAGGAAAGCAGAGGCATGTAGATGGTGAGCATGGAATTGACAAGGTTAATTAGACAATTAAAGATCATTGAAAATTAGAGAATGAAATGTTAAAAAAAAGAGGGGAATTGAACAAAGAATTGGCAAACTCCCAAAAGCAGTAACATAAAAGATAAAACTAAAAATGGAGAGAGAGAGAGAGAGAAGGGAGGTGAATAGGTCGAGTAGCGGTAGTTTCTATGGAGCCATTTCCCTCGGTGTCACAAAGCCATCCAGAGAGGGAGGCACATTCGGGGACATAGTTAAAAAAAAATTTAAAATTAAAATTAAAGGCCAAAACCTGAGGAGGGGAGAGGGGGGGGTTCAAGGAAGGAACGAAAGAAAGGCGAAAAGAATACCGAGACATATCCTAACGCTCTAAGATTCTGCAGGATGTGCGCTGGTGATACAGTTCAGGTCTCCCATTATTTCCAGTAGCTCGTTTGTAACTCAGGTGCTGGTGTTGCAAAACAACCAATGATCCATGCTATGGCTGTGGGCCAAATTCCACTGCGAGGTACAGCTTAGTTGAGAAGTATTTTGGAATCCCCTTTATTGGCTGTGCTGAAGAAGTAAACCCTTGCTCTCACTTACATTGCGAGTATTTGAGTCTCTTTTATTCTATTCTCTTCCCTGCTTCTTACGCACCGCTCCTTCATTGCATACTGACAAGCACTCCCTTGTCCAGGGTGAAGAGACCAGGAGACGGTGCGTATCTGCTTTATCTCAGTGGTACTTAGCAGTGACTTTTTGTCAAGTACACTTCCAGTGACACACTGCCCCAAGCTTTTCACCTCCTAATTAGGTTAATACATAACCCAATAAGATGGCAGCGAAGCTTCTGCGCCGGAGCCCATTTGAAGCCCTTTATTAGTTTCCTAGGGAGACCCACGCAATGAAGTAGAAAAGTAACCAGCTGTGAACGTATGGCATAGTCTCATTAGGTAGCAGTATGCGTGAATTCTAGGTTGTGGATACTGTAGTGTAGGCAGTACATGCTGGCAGTTAGATTGAACCTGGTAGGTTGAGATATCTGTGAAATGTATGTAGAATAGATTTGGGCCTGTTTCAGTCACCGCTCTGTATGGTAAGTACTGTATGCTCTGTATATGTGTAGATCCTCTGGGAATGGATGGGGATCATGGGGTTGAAGCAAGAGAAGTGCTCCGTACACACAAAAGACGTATCTATGTGTATCCGGTACTAGTCTCATATCTAGGCTGTACTCTTCAGTTTAGGCTATGATTATGTCCATACTAGACTTTTATCTTTATTCAATCCTACCTATCCAACTAGCAGCAGGGCGTATGATACAGTAATGTATGAAATGGTGCTGTATGGATTGGTATTGAATGTTGCTCCTCAACTACACAGATATTTGCAGATTACGCTTGGCTGCTTGTATATCCATAATTACCAATGGTCAAAAAAAATCTGAGAATATTCTTTTCCATGGCGCGACGTGCTAAGTAATGCCCCACGATCAGGTTCTACCTGACATTAGATGCCTGTACATCTGTATAGAATGCCTGGACACTGTACTACATTAGGATTGTTGGTTTTCCCTAGAGCTACTCATTTGTAGAAAATGTCGTGGGCTATTATAGACTAGCTGCCTCTATGGTTTATCATGTTGTCATGCAAATGGCCTGTAATGTTAGGAGACCCTGGAGGTGCTGAGGAGGAACCTGAGAGATCATAAACAGAGGCCTACCTACTTTTTGGTATATTTTCAATTGGTATCACTATCTAGGCACTGATGTGGTTAAGAATCTAGTGCTACACATCAAAGGTGGACTTACTCCGTGACTTATTAATCATGCTATTGTCCTGGAGCTTGGAAATGAAATTTTCTAAGGTGAGCTTTGGAGGGTGGAATTGAAGGAGCAGCAGTAACGAAGAATGGAGCTTTGCAGCCTATAGAATCGAAGATTGTAGTACTGAGTGAATGTGTGACAAATATAGCTTAGAAGTAACCCCTCTACTACTCTATCCAGGTATATCCGTATACAGAAGCATATGTGATCATTGCCGGATTACTCTGCTTACTCTGACAACCCCCATTCAAGAATCCTCTTCCTGGTGCCTCGTACGCATCAAGAGAGGCCCTTCTGCGGGCAACCGGGTTAAATGGATGAATATCCATCTGTTTGTCTCTTCGTGCACATCAATTCAACAGGGGTCTATATCAGACGCCGTGGTTTCCGTAGGTCTAGTCAATGGGGCTGATATCAGTGGCTGGTTTTCATGCAGCTAGGTTCCCTATGGAGTATTGAGCGGATATACAGAATAAAGCATTGACACACAAAGCCTAACCGATTTTACGTCATCTAAAAAACCTCTATTTTGACTGGAAAGCAATATGTGCAATGCGTAATATTTTGCTCGTTCTAATTTATTCTTTCTGGTAAATACCCATAGCTAGGGTGCCTGTGGACCAGTGGCTTGCTTATCCCTGTTGCCTGCATCGATGTCAAAGCAAGAGTAGAACCTGTAGAATTCTACGCCACCGAGTGCCGAGGAGGTGTGTTCTAAGTACAGCTTTAGAGCGATAATCTAGTCTTGGATGCACTCCTTAACATATAGGGTACGATCCTATTCTACTGTATACTTGTAAATAGCTTCCTAAATCAAGCTACGACTTATGCAAAGGACACAATAAAATTAACTATGGGAGATGCAAATATACGGCTGGTGGCCAGCTTTGCGGTGAAGGGCTAGGTCGTGTTCTAGAATTCGGTGAAAACAGATACTTGTAAGACGGACCTAGAACTTGGGTATGCTTCTTGGTCTGTTTTGGGCTAAAATTGTAAAGGTAACCCCCGCTAATCATGTATTGGGTTAACTAGAATATATTTCTTAATGGCTAGAAACGCTGGGTAGAATTCTCAGGGAGAGCACCGAACGTCTGTCAGACGGAATATATTTTACGAAGAGACTAGCCAGAGTCAGTACTCTTGATGTATCTGACACATATTAAGCAGACCATAAGGTGAGACCAACACCACTGACGCTCCTGTGTGGCAGGGATGACTGCTGGAACCATAGGTGCTCTGGCCCATTAGGTCTGCGTCGAGTTCCCTGACCGTTAACTACTACTATACTACCCAAGCTCCATGGTTGAGTGCGCTGGCAAGTTATGTTATTTGTTGCTGCGTCATTGGCTAAGAAAGAGATTACTTGTCCGTACGTCTACGTGTAGTTGAATCCGATGCGGTGTTACACAAACAATCGCAATGTCTACAGGAAATATTGGAGGCTGGCTGAGGGTTGCTGGGATGATGCATGTTGAACATTACTGGTCAGCTAGTGTCATTGATTTCATAGAACAGAATACGTCAAATTATTCGCTCACCAAAGTGCTGTGTAAGATTTTGGCAGATGGTAACTATGCCCAAACCGTACTCCCGGCCGTATTGCAACTAGTCTAGAATACAACAGACTAAATCGAGCTTATAGACAACTTGAGAATTTTACCAAATGGGTTCTCTATTTTTCTAATGAGGTATAAAGCTCTGTATATAGTCCAGATTCTCAGTTGAAGATATTTACCGCTTTTTAGTATCTTACTGCCTTTAAAAGGGTTAAATGCAGAAGTAGATTTTATAGTACTAGCATAGCCATCAATCATATTATGGAGACTATGTAGTATATCCTGAGTCCTGGCCCAAATGAATAGACGAGCTGAAATTTGCCAATAGAAAAGAATCCTAGCACCCAAGTTATACTTAATGATGAGATTTTTTAAGGAAAATTTAAATTCCTTCAAGTAGGTCATTCATCTATAATCAATAAACCACTAGTTAGTTACAGAGTAAAAGGTCGAGATGGAAATAGAAGTGCGTGGCAGCTATGGCTTAGCGTAAAATACTAAGCGGTCGGTAAAAAATCGCAGGTTGTCTGGAAGCTTATAAGATACCTAAGGATACCGTATGGTAATGCCGGTAACTAAGGCCCACAGATTTCTCGCAAGATGGGAGTAGGGTGAGACTCGATTCTTATTGATTATGCGATGGATAAAATAAGTAACTAGTTAGTTACCACACTGAAACGTAGGTTAGTTAGTTTATGCTCCATTGATAATAATAACCGAAAAGTAGAATATATATAAAGCTAAGAATAGTCTATTCCCCCCAAGTTTCCTTTGATCTGCTCGAGTATCTCGCTACTGAATGTAGAGAGTATTTGTATCTCCTCGAATCGGATATTCTTGGGCTCACAAGGGTTACATAGTTCCCAGACTCACCAGTCAACAGTGGTCTTCCCTGATAGAAGCTCAATTTCGTACACCATACTAGGAGTCTTTGCGCATGGCGTCCCCTGTATAATCTGCGCCTGCCTACCACCAGAAGTAGATTCATCACCTGCTTCTGCATGCTCTGGGCTTAATATAATCCTACTATACTATGACAGCGATTGAGTGGTGAGGTTATGTGGAATAAATGAAGCACTTTTTATGTGAGACTTATTATTATAGTTCTAAACGGTTAGTACTGTTCCTGGAAGTATGGATAGCCGACAATGTTGAATGTGTCTGATTTTGTTTCAACCACCCTTCCTTCCATTAGCGAAAAATGGCCCCGATAGATGCTGGCAAATCGTCGAGGGGAATAGCAGTTAAGAAAATAACGGAGGATAGTATTTCATCTGTATTCTTATTCTCCATTTCGTCGAGGCAGGCGACCCCATGCTAAGGTCTGCAGCCTAGCCCCATCTTTCAATCCAATACAAGAGAACGGTGGATGATGCATATATGGATATGGACTCAGTACGAAATATTGAATCATTTACATGAAGAGATATATACTACAGCAATTATAAGTACATAGAACTCCTGCTTAGCATCATCCATCGATACTCCTGTCAGGCACGCCGACAGCCTAGTTCAAGAAAAGCAGGTAGAGGAAGATCATAGCATTGACCGGTTCATCAAGGTCAAGAAGTCTATGGCTTTTCGTCATAACCTCATGCAGGATGCCTATTGCAGTTGAACTACAATCAGGGCTGTCCCACTATCGTGAAAACATTTCTTACCATCATCAAAATATTAGAAGTGTTGGAGGGGGCATCGACCAATGGAGTATAACTCCAATGTCTCAAATGGGTATCACTGCTTCAACTTCTTTTTCCTCCACTAACCCTCCCATTTCTCCTTTCTTCACCCCAATCCTCCCTTTCTCTCTCTTTTCTTTCACTTTCCCATCGCCCCTTTCACCAGCGAGGGGGTAGGAACAAAAAGGGGATATGCCCTAATGATCACCCACCATTGTGATCCCATGTGCTTTTAAATTGCACCAAGTCTCGAATAGCCCATCGCCAGCCGTCCCCAAATCTCATACGATCGAAGCTGACCCATTTATCAACTTTACGCCTCCACTTTTCTTCTTCTGCGCGTTGACGCCGGATGAACTCTGGGCCAACGTCAAACTCTTCTGTCATAGGCCACTCATCGGACGAGTCCCCACAACTTCGATCATCGCCGCTCCCACCAAAGCCAAACTCGTCATAGGTACTCGAGTTTCGCAGCCTGGAATTACTAGCCTTGTCCTCCAAGTCACATAGGCCGGCGAAAACATCATCCTCATCTTGGATTGCCACCAGCCCCTTTGTCCCTGGCTGCAGTGGTGCCAGTTTAAGCCAGCACATACGCTGTGGATCGAACACCATCCCGCCAACTACCTGCACGTTCTGCATCGCGCCTACATTGGTGATAAGAGCGGGTGCTGACTTTGGTGATTTTGGTGAACCCATTTCAAACTCTTGAATTAGGCCTTCGTTTCCTTCCCAACGGTAAGTAGCAGGGTTGTATTGCATGCCGTTTACAGCTAGGTGAGTCAGTCCATAATCTAATCTCCCAAGCAAAGATTTGACGTACATTTGGGCTCCTGGACACCTGCCCCCAAAGGCTTAATTAAATGTGGTTTGCATCCAGCTGAAATGACCGGCCTACTTTTTCTGCCTCTTATTGTCGAGTTCAAAGGAACCCGCGAGACTGTCTGTGCTTTCCAGATTGCGTTCAAAGAGGTAAGTGAGGCGTTTTCACGACCCTTTGCGTTAAATGTCATCGAGGCAATACGCTGCTCTCTTGCGTTTCTTGACGCGTTGGTGTCCCTTGCAAATCTGGGGGTGGAGTCATGAGACTTTGAGGTAGTCCCTGTTCCTGGTTGTTGGGGGGTAGGCGTTTGTGTCCTCGACGGGATAGTGTGGCTCCGATTTAGTCTGCTTCGAAGGGACCGCGGGGCTCCACGCCCAGAAGGTAGCTTGACGAATCGGCTTTCTGCTGAAGTAGATGTGGGCAAATCATCAAACGACGCTAATTCGGTACCGTCACCAAAGTTACGCCGGCGGGTTGGGCGGGTAAGTGTTCTTTTCGTGGAAGTGGCTAAGGCCTCGGGGCTTGAATCATTCATAGCATTGTTCAAAGCATCATGGCGACTTGACCGAGATAGGCGAGACGGAACTTGCGTATTGCATATGTCATTGGAGCTATCCGAATTGGTTCGACGGGACTGCCGGTAGCTCTTGACGCTGGCATGGTGTGACTGATTTTCGGACGCCCCAGCTGGGATAAAAGGTGCATGTGATTTACGGCTTAATGTTCTCACATCAGTTGCGCGATCAACAGGAGTTTTTGGTCGTATGGTAGAAAAATTCGATCCATCTTGGCGAGACGTGGAACGCTGGAAAGATGGTGTTGCGGGCTGTTGTGTGTTTCGCATCGATGGCATTGATCGTTTCTTCAGTAGCTGATTGCCCGCAATAATACGTTCGCTACCGACAGAGCCCTTTGAGACTCGCGAACCGGCAAGTCGTCTACTCGGAGCGGAATTAACCGGGGACATTGATGTAGACCCAGACGGTGTAAGACTAGACAGTGATGAATGCGAAGAATGCCCCCCTCCACGTGATGGGGGTGTCCGGAACTTCGATAGAGGGGCGCCGCTTTCTGAAACAGTTTCCAGGTGTGTTGAATGTGGACGATCGTGATTAGAAAGACGGGGTATCCGAGTCTTCGGGGAAATTGTTGTGTTTGTGAAAGTCAAGGTAGTTGCCGAGCGCCTGGTTGGGCTGCCAGGACGTTCCGTCTTGCATTTGACATTCGGATTTATGGAGAGCCTTCTGGAATTAAAGACGTCATCGTCTTCGATTTCAAGGCCCGAGAAGAAGTTATCTGTGCTGGCCGACTCACGGTTTGGTTTCGCTAGTTTCGGGTGGCTCAGGGTTACATACTTCGGTTCTTGCCGCTTCCTAAGAGATGACTCCAAGTCTAAAGGTCCTTCAGGAATTATGAGTCCATCTAGTCCTTCATCCTCGCTCTCCGCAGTCAAGCAACTGGAAGCACTAGGACTGACTACAGAGACGGACGAGCTTGGATTCGATCGGTGATCTCTTGTAGTGCCACCAAACCGGACACCGATACTGCCTTCAGACCAGTCAACGTCTAATTCATCGGGCGTAGGGCTTGAAATACTCGAGATAGCCTGTCTATGCGATAGTTGTAAAGGAAGGTCGTCCGCCGGCAATTCAAAGTCCTGTTCAAAGTCCTCTGAGTCATTGTTCTGTTTGCCAGGCTGCGAATCGTTAAGGAAACCAGTCTTCTGCGGAGGCCGAGATACCGGAGCTCTGATTGTAGGAACATTGTCAGCATCGACGACACTATCATTAACCTGGTAACTATCCAAATTTGATAGTGCAGACTGCAGGTGGGAAGAAATGTCATCACTCCAGAAGGGTGACGCTTTCACAGGGCTCGTAGCAGCAGAACTAATCTGTCGGAGCGATTCAGGGAACGCCGACTCTTGTGGACTCTTTAACTCCAGGACACCATCTGGCCCTGGGAACTCCATGTCTTCGGACCAATCATCAACGAAGTTTTGCTTGGGTTTCCTCCGCCCTAGGCGTTTAATAGCACCCCCGACGAGAGCCGACCTAGGCAAGTTTGCAGGTAAAGGAATTCCTGCATTTTTTGCGGAAGCTATGACTTCCTCGTTCACCCCTTCTTCATTGTCTAGTAGTTGAACTTGCCAATCCTCGTCGCCACCCGCGTTGGAGTCGAGGTCAGAGCGTCCGGAACGACGAGACGAAACCGAATCTCGATGTCCAGACCGACGAATAGACGAATTAGTTACCGATGTGGCACTTGACGCGGTGCGCAATTGTATATCTTCATAACATTGTAAATCATCGTCATCATCCCAGCATTCAATTGTTTCTTCTTCACCGCGGCGTACTTGGAGGGTTAACGACTCCATGTCAACAACGCGGGGAAGAATATTGAATAGAAACAAGAAGTATAGATCGTAATTCCGACGGGCAGGTTCAGATGTTTCCGGTGTTGAAACCTACTGTGTTGATACGGTCAAGGAACGTCATTCCGTGTGAATAGAATTGGCCAAATTAGATGACGTTGCGGGTTTGGCAAATGAAGCGATTTTTTCCCTTCCTCCTGGGAGGGTGCGTATTTCTTGAAAACCCGTCTCCCTTCGTAAAGGATTGATACGCCGAACTCAAAGAGTCGTTGACAGGTGGTAGAGGGTCAAAAGCGAAGTCGCGCGTGCGTCCACGAAGGAGTAACGAAATAGGGGACCCGGCTTACGGAGAAAATCGACACGAGGCTGATACTCAGCAGTCGTGCTGGTCTGTGTGTGGAGTCGTCGTGGCCGTCGTGGTGGTGGTGGTGGCTGGAGGATTCCTCGAGGGGACGGATTATTTAAATTAGGGAACAAGGGGTTGATGAACTACACAACCATTGGCGGGTAACATCCAAACTAGAGAGCCTCTGTCAATGTTTTGTAGGGAGTTGCAAAGGGGGTTTAAGTGAAATCCCTGCCTTCTTTTCTTGCTCTCACACTGTCTTCCCTTTTCCAGAAGAAAGTGGTTAATGACGGAGGAATGGGAAGGGAAGAGGATGGAGTTAGGAAAAGGCACTTCTTACCACTATTATTTGCTCACTAATCGCATCTTTAGTTTGGGCTTGGTGGCACTAATCAGTTAGTAGTATATACTAGTATAAGTAGCGTGGTATTAGAATGGAACCACCAACGTAGTACTTATCATTACTAGTAGCTCCGACGCTCACACGGATCCACAGGCTTTTGGATGCGTTCAGCAGATGTATCTACTGAGGTGTCGCCTATCACATCGAATGTGGGCAATTTTCCAGTTCTAGGAATTGATAGTAAGAGGTTGCTCGGGCAGCTATGAATAAACATTCGATGTGGAAAAAGCAAGCTACAGGCTATAGTGACGTATCAAATATACAACCTCGTCTCAAAGTTCAACCTAGTATAGTAGGTATTAGTATCAGCCTAACTAAATAAAGCCATGTACCTAAGTTGGACTGTCTTAGAAAATGTATACATCGTATCTATCTACTGGTAGTGGTATCTGGGAACAATTGTCAAAACCCTATGTACTTCGTGCACCCTTTCTTTCTACCCAACAGAGAAATCAATCGCCACACTTCGGTAGGTAGCGGCCATGGCACCTAACTAACGTTTTAATTTTACTAAAAGTAGTTTAAGTCACGCATCACTTAATTTTAGTGGAGTGCTGCTTCGTACATTGCCTGCAGCACACCCTCATTATTAGCCTTGCCCTTTGATGGATAAGAGGAACCTAGCAGGCAGCCGTGTGTCTACGCCTAGCCTGTAGCCTATGATGACCCACTACACCCGAAGCTTCAAGATACAACCTTCTTCTTAATAACGGCAACAGCAGCTGTGCCAATACTCCCTCACTGGGCCATTTTTATCTTGGACATTCCTCATTATGTCTGAGCTTAGTTTGTCTCACGTTCTGCGTGTACCCAGGACTGATGATCCTGGATCATTTGTACTTGTTCATGTCACTCGTACTGGTTCGTCTCTTGTGGACTTGAGCATCACTGCTACTGAAGGCGAGAATCCTTATACTGGTACTGGTACGCCGACCCCTTACCTTTTCTGGTTTTTATTTGTATTGTTTGTTGCTAAAGGTGTTGAGCAAGAGCTAAGACAATCGGAGTAGTGCGTTTGTCGCACCTTAATGGTTTTCGTTCCAAAAACTATAAAGGCAACGACGAGGAATGGACACAAATTGTATCATATGTCTTTGGTCAGCTGGATAAGTCCGTCGCGGTGAAATTATGTGACATTGAATCATCGGCTAGCGTCATTAGTGTTAGTGACACCGAAGACAAGGAGCTAGTGATCACTATTCGAAAAAGGGTCCAAACCATAACCGTATGTGCATATTGCATGCTAACACTGATTTTAATATCTAACAGTTTGCACTTTACAGCAAAGACTTGGCTCCATTTCTCTCAAGCAAGATGATCAGCAAGCTATCCAGCTCTTCGACTGGGCAGGGATTGCTACCGTCAGGGCATCTACTCTCGAGAATCGTTTCACTTCTTTGCTTTCTCGCTATCGCAGTGCTGAGGACACAATTAGACAACTCAACAGGCAGCTCGAGCAGTTTGTTTCCGCCAAGGCACAACACGAAGAACAACTGATCGCCAATTTTGTCCAGCTGTTGAACGAGAAGAAGCTTAAGATACGCAACCAGCAACGCCTGCTAGCCTCTGCGAAGGTTGATAGGGAAAAAGGTGAGGTCAGATTATATATTATCAAGCACAGGATTGGCCGTTAACCTGTAATTCCCATAAACCAGTGTCTTGGATCCAGAATGCGACACAAGACCAGTACCTTCAACCGCATAATAATATTCGGGCCGCAAAGCGCACTGCTGCAGAGATTAGTGATGGCGAGGCGGAGAGCGAGGAGGAATTCGAAACATTGGAACTCGATCAAACCGTGCACTCTAATGGTCCCGAGGAGGCCCATGAAATAGAATCTGCAACACCTCAACCTCTGGAGGAAGGGGGCGAAGATGCTACTGATGAAGGGTCTCCCGCGTCCTCAGATCCGACTGGCAGTGGGGACGAAAGGCAGATGTTCGAACGTAGGGGTCCAGCTGATCGCCCTGTAATGGAGGAACCGCCGGTTCCTCCCCCGCGAAGAGAGCTTCCATTTGCCAGAAAGGCCCAATCGGCTATAGAAAAGCCAAAAGCACAGGCACATCAGCAGGAGAATAGCATAGATAATACTGCTGGGGAGACAGATGACGATGAGCTATGACAAGCATCGGTATTTAATTAACCAGCAGCAATTGGGATTACTTCGTGTATACCACCAATCTTGGTGTACGAGACACTTACGCTCTAATCATTGTGAAGATCATCGTGAACGAGCTTTAGCTTGTGACATGCAACTAGTTTTAACGCTTCATATACAGGATTGGCTTTCTGGTAAAACCTGAAGATTTTATAGTACCTGTATGCGCGAAAGCTGAATTTTACCTCAATCTTATGTACAAGTTCACCGCTACTGACATCCCATTTTACATCAGAGGGTGATATGGGAGGCATCTTGGGAATGAGGTGGCAAAACATGACGACTAACAGTTTCAACAATAAGGGAGCAAAACATAAGAAAGTATAGGTGTTACAACGACAACGCCTAGACAATAGACAAACAAGGAAAAAGACCTAGGCAGATCATGCTCCAAGTCACAAAGGCTTAGCCGTACAGAGCCTGGGGAGACATTTCACCAGCAGCCATAAAGTTCGTCTCCGGGTTTCCTGTGGCCTTAGCTGCTGAGCATCGGGCCATAGTTGGCGAGCTGTATCTCAATTAGAAACGGAAAATTGCACGGAAGGAACTGTAGGGACACATACCTCCGAGAGATTGAGTCGGTAAAATAGAAGTCATCGATAACCTTCCTGAAAGGTTCCTGGGTTGGCTGGGCACCCTTGTTCTGTTCGACCAATTGAACCTTGCTCAATGAGCCCAGAGAAGTTGGCTCAACGACGTCATATCGGCGCATCACAGGGCTAATCTCTTCCATACGGTCGCGAAGAGCTTCAATATCATCATAGGGGAGAGGTACATCAAGGAACTCACTGGCGGCACGGACAATCTTCCAGTCATCGCGTGCAGCACCAGGTAACGAGGTAGCTGCACGAGTAACTTGTACACGTCCTTCAGTATTGATATATGTGCCGGACTTCTCTGTGAATGCAGCACCTGGAAGGACAACATCAGCAAGTTGAGCACCACGATCACCATGATGTCCCTGGTAAACGACAAAAGCATCGTTCGGGATTTCATTCTGAACGACCTCATCTGCTCCGAGGAGCCAAACCATCTTCGGTTTGATCTGAGCAACTTCTGGAGACGGTGTAGTGAAGCCAACTTCGTAGGCAGCAGCACGAGATGCAGCACGCTGGAGAACATTGTACCCCTGCCACTCGGGGGCGTTGAATGTACTGGAATGCTTCTCTACAAAGCTACCAACTGTCTCGAAAATCGTCTTGGCGTCCGCGTGCTCTGCGGCGGCGCTGCCGACGATGATCATAGGACGTTTGGCGGAGGCAAGCTTTTCACCGAATTTCCCTGCAAGAGCCGTTTTTAGAGATGAAACGTCGGAACCAAAATGCTCAAAGTCAAAGGTGCTCTCGAACTGTTCACCAACGAGTCCAATCTCGAGGTCAGAGCGCAGATACTGTTTGCGGATCCGTGCGTTAAGGACCGAAGCTTCGTGGCGAGGGTTCGTAGCGACCAATAAAATGGCATCGGCCTCTTCGATGCCGTAGATCTTAGAGTTGAAGAGATAACTCGAACGAACATCAACACCATGGGCAATGGGCGAGCTGCCACCTGGCTGATCCAAGGCAAGATTATCAGAACCAAGTTTGTTGGCTAGATCTTTCATGGCAACGAGCGATTCAGCATCTACTAGGTGTCCAGCAACAGCCTTAAATTCATTTTCCTTGAGCTGGAGTTTCTGACGAGCGGAGGAGATTTCAGTCAGTGCCTGTTCCCATGTCGCGGGGACAAATTTTCCTTCCCTGCGGATAAGAGGCGTTGTAAGTCTCTGGGTTTTCAAACCATCGCACGCAAACCGTGATTTGTCATTAATCCATTCCTCATTGATGTCATCGTTGAGTCTGGGAAGGATCCGCATGACCTCCATGCCCCTGCTATCTATCCGGATATTGGAGCCCAAAGCATCATGAACGTCAATAGACTCGGTGTGTTTCAGTTCCCATGGACGGGCACGGAAGGCATAAGGCTTCGAAGTAAGTGCACCGACAGGACAGAGATCAATGACATTGCCGGAGAGCTCGGACTCGAGGTTCTTCTCCAAGTAGGTACCGATCTGCATGTCGTTTCCTCTGCCGGTAGTTCCGAGTTCTGGGGCACCAGCAACATCGTTCATGAATCGAACGCATCGGGTGCACTGAATACACCTATTCATAGACGTTTTGACTAAAGGTCCGATGTTCTTATCTTCCACCGCTCGCTTGCCGCCAACCTCATGGAAGCGTCCACGATCAGCACCATAACGCATTGACTGATCTTGAAGATCACATTCACCACCCTGGTCACAAATGGGGCAATCAAGAGGATGATTTGCAAGAAGAAATTCCATCACACCCTCCCTCGCCTTGTGGACAAGCGGTGAGTTGGTCTTTACGTTCATTCCCGGCTGTACGGGCCAAGCGCACGACGCCACAGGTTTCGGTGCACGCTCAACCTCAACTAGACACATACGACCTAATGCAGAGTTAGAAAATCTTTATATATGATGTTATATAAGAACATACAATTTCCTGCAATCATAAGCTTTCTATTGGGCATGTTAGCAGCAGATATAAACGCGACTCCTTACGGAGGGCTGAACGTACTCGTGATAGCAGTATCTATTGAGACAATTGTTAGCATATGTGATAATACATGTTGCACGCCTCCATACCTTGGAATTGTAACGCCCGCTTTCTCGCAAGCTTGAATAAGGGCTGATCCGGCTGTGGAAGGGTGTGAGTAGGGAGAGCTAGAATATCGTATCCTGAGGTTGAGTCACCTTCTACTGAGACCTTTTTACCATCTAAAGTCATAACAATCAGCTTCAATGCCGGCATGGAATTGGAAGATCAACCAAGTCATACCAATTGTGAGTTCCACTTCGGCGAGGCGAGGGGCTGTCGTCGCAAAGGACCTAAGAGAGTTGACTTTTGGGACCCGGACAGCCCGGGCGGCCGCACGAAACAACTGCGGCCGCATGCTGCGAGGAATTGAAAGAATAGGGAAGGGAAAGGAAAATAATTGGAAGAGGAGATGGGTGGATGAGGTGCCCAATGCAGAGCTTGAAGAGCTGATGTTCTTGGAGAGAGCACTTTTGGCTTGTTCGGATTCTGCCAGTCGGGCGTCACTCGCAAATTGCCCGCCTCGCATTGGCTCGGCTATTCGGCAAACCATTTAATCCGAAGCACACCCTCTAGTCACGTTTTCTAAGCAAGTGTATTTCTTCCCTTTCTTTTTTTTTTCCCTTCTTTTCTTTCTCTCATATCAAACTCATTCACGGACATGATTATTGTAGGTGGTAGGGCTTTTTTCTATCCTTCCCCCCTCTGCTACATGTTCCAAGAGCAAATGCACTGAGCTGGAGCTCCTTAAGGTTATTCTCATCATATTGATGTGACTACCTGATGAAGGTATAGTTCTTTACTGACAGTGGCGACATTTTAACTATTGTACATATTTTTATATAGATGAATGGGCGAATATTAACTCTTCTCTGCCTAATAAGTACAATTTAGAACCCAAGCATATAAGCTAAAATGTAATGGGCCTAAAGCCCCAAAGCTTACAGAAATTTCATCTTAGAAATTAAGCGATCAGGTATTTGGGCTCACAATGCGCAACTCCACTTCAACATTTGAAGACGCCAAGTACTCTTATAATAGTCTCAAGCAAGGAATGCCAAATTACAATATTATAAGGAATGATTCACTCAGCTCTGAGACTTTGAACATTTACTTCTATTAAGAGTCTTCTATACCAATACACAAATATTATTTAATCCCCTCCCTCTCTAAGATACATGCTCACATGCTCAAATGCACACAAGAGAGAGCGAGAAGAGAGGAAAAGTATCTTAACGGCAAATTGAAGATTGTTAGGCCGCGAGACCAGATCACTCCAAGGAGCAGAGTACAGAGTGACTATCACGAAAATTAAGACCAAGACCATCTAGGAGTCACTTGGCTGCCAAGTTGTTTCCTGCTTTGTGCCAGGCGGTAGCCATGCCTTAGTATTGCTGCTTCCCCTGGGGCGGACTCGGCCTGGTGTATCATCGTCCTTCTTTAGGCTGCTTGGAAAAGAATGTGTGTCGTCTAGAAACTGACGCTCAATAGTCTTCCCCGGTGGAAATACATAACCGTTCGAGTCCCATGTTTTAGTTGTGCTCTGGATATTTAGAGGAAGTACGTTTTCCTTCACGCGAAAGTGGTCTGCGTTCGCCCTTTGGTCTGCTAGATCATCATGGCTGTTGCGATCGTAGAGATAAAGTCCAGTAAACGTAAGAGCGATGCCAATTGCCTGCATTGTAGTGGTTGAATTGCCAAACCATACAATCGCAACAACAATGACAAATACTCTCTTTACCAGAGATGCCACTGAGTAAGAAACCGGGGATATCCTGGATAGAAGAATGAATGCCAAGATGTTTTGTGCAAAGTGGGAGACCCCGTTGAACACAAACTCAAATAAAAGTGCACTGTGGTCTAAGGAGTTCTCTCCGCCTGATAGTGAGACAGACCCACCCTGTATCATATCTGAAAGTAATGAGTAGCCCTCGCAAAGAACCCAGATTGGTAGCGTTAGTATGAAGGCCAATCCAGAGCAGTAACAAAGTAAATTTAACTTGTCCAGTTTGCATTGGGTAGAAGGTTGTGTCTCCGATTCCCCGCGTGCTGCTTCGTTAAACAGCTTCTTAGAGAAGATGTTTTGGGAAACAAAGACTAAGGCCGCAAGCAATGCACAAGTTATTCCAAATAAATTGGTAGAGAATCCAGTTGAGCAAGCGAGCATGACACCTAGAGTCAAAGGAACAAGAGATAGGTAGGTAGCACTAGCATATCGAATGCGAAAGAACACGCGGTATGCTAAGACTGTAAACAAAGGCGATAGTCCCTTGATTGTATGAACCAGCGAGACCGGTATTTGGGAAGTGGCGGTGGAACTTAATATATGGCCTGCTAGCTGAAATACAGCGAGAGGCAACGCAGTCATTATAACATCTCGTGAGGGGTAACGGATACCATTTTTGAGGACTGGTACGCTATTCCTGAGCCATGGCAGTATCTTTGAGAGATATGACAAGAGTAAGCACCATATTGATACAAATGCAAATTGCACGATCGTAAGAGTGATTGGTTTTGGGAGTGCATTCAGGATAGATTTTGACGATGTGTTTGTTAGGGCGGAAGTCATGTACCAAATGAGGCAAAGACTCTAAGTAGATGTGAGCGTTGATTCCTGACAAGGTGTAAGAACGGTTCACCATACTATCAGTTTATACGACACTGGTGCCCGGAGGGCTTGGGCCAATTCTTGCGCATTGGCACTCACACTGGCATTGCGTGTGCGGATGGTACTGATTGCCTCGCTGATGCTCTTTCTTGGCTTATGTTTTGAATACCTGATTGTCCCATTTGTATACTCTGAAGCGAAATGATTTGCTTTGCGCGGTTCCCAGTGGTCATTTGGTGTATATTTGGTTGTAAAACTTGAATGAGGTTCTCTTGAATCTGCAGCTCTTTCATATAGGTCGTCCTTGAATTGAGGGAACTTGTCTATTGGACTGGTAGTCATCGATTGTGGAGTAAAATCAGGCGTTGAAGTTTGTAACTCTGACTGCCGTATGGAAGAGCGCCGTCCAGTACCAGTAACGATAGCTGTAGTCATTCCTAATCACTTTGTAACTGATTTTTCATGTCTTTGTGGTTGGTTCGCCTTGAGACTAAACGGTAAACTTGAACGGTAATTCCAAGCAGCCATATATACGCCGTAGTGATACGGAGGAGGTGAGGGCAGGTAAATTACTCAGATTCGCTCAAGCAATTTTGTCAAGGAGAACTCTCGCGCGCTGGTGGAGCGGCCGTACGAAGTCGAGGGTATCAGGTATCCACTGGAGTCTAACGTTTGCGGTCTACTCACCGGATGACGAATCCTTTTTGACGAATGAGCATCAAGAACGGAGAACACATGGAGCGGGACCACAACATCAGTGTGCTAGTTGACTAACTAGGGGAAAGTTAGTCATACTATGTGTACTAACTAGTTATATATAAGTACTTTTAAGTCTCATACATGACCCAAAGCTTCTGGTTAATAGGCTAAATCCGAGTCTCTAGATGAAATACTTAGTTACTAGGTAGGCAGCATCAACATGGTCTGACTGGTATGAAGTCCGTATCAACTGAATACATTGATTATGTATGCCTTGGTTTGGAATCATTATGGAGAACTACTTTGTCAAAAATGTATTGTTCCACGGTCAACCCTGGTCCCTGGATCGTCATGACTTGGTGGCTTCAATGGTAGGTAAAATCACGTGGTTTATGGTAAGTTGGTAGGTAGTACCTACGAAGTTGCGCAAGAAAAAAACTACAAACTGTGGACGGAGGTCATAAAACCTCAGTGTATCTACAATTGATTATGGTAGGATGGTCTTATGATCATTTGAGATATAGATGACCAGAGCTCTCATAGTTCTATCATTTTTTTCTTCATTGATTTTTCTCTCTGGAAGGTGACTTTTAAGCTTTCAGTATTGGGGTATACCACACTGAAATACGAAGGGAATCACACCTAAAATGTCAGTACTATAGTAACTATAGATGTAAGAATCATAATCTCAAAACTAGCCTACTCCTAATAATGGATGATAATTCTCTATTACTATTCCCTAATCACTGAAGCCTCCTCATAGAAAAGAGAGAAAGAAAGAGAGAGCACATCTTTCACCGCTACTTGAATAGACATCTAAATTCTCCACAAATGAGTTGGAACTTAACTTGTCTTCTTACTTTTAGTGAGGGTAAGGTATGACTGACTGAGGAGGAGTAACACTGTGGTAAAGAGCATGAATAATGTGATACATTGGAAGATGCAACAGCTGCTACCTATCTCCGCTAACCGTGTCTCATAGTGTGGAATATCTGAAATAGCTTTTAGCAGTTGATCTGCCTCTGTTAATATAATCGAATATTACTTCCAAATCCTGTGAAGTTTGCCGTCTACGCTTTTGTGCTGTTCCTCGACAGCTCTGCCATTCGAAGGAAAGCAAGAACGAAATTTGGGGCAAGATATGATTTCCTGAAGTAACAAGGATAGAGGGGGCTGGTAGAGCCTCTAGGGACAATCTAGAGGCAGTGGTCTAGACCACTGCCTAGACGCATGTGTCTGTCATAGCCAAATGGCTCTATATGGACGTTAAACTTGATTAAATAAATAAATAAATATCCTGAAGTAACCCACCCCCCACGTAACTTCTATCCGGGGTTAACCCAAGGAGTCTTCTCCACGAGGATGGCATTTCTCCCCGAAGCTGTAATAATGGCTTGATATCACTAAAACCTAAGCTGCTACTACACCGGTACTTGCTTAGTTTTGTACTGGGGGCTACTGGTTCTGAGGGCTACAGAAAGTATGATTTCGAACTTAAAATTATGACAATGCACATATCCATCACAAAATGGTTAGATTGATTTGGAATATTATTTGAACAGAGAGGCAAGTGTTGGTAATTATATACACTAGCTTATTCAATGTCATGGGGCCAAGGTACTATCAAGTCGTGGCTTATTACTTCAACACGGCAGCAGCGCTTGGGCTGAGCTTTTCATTGGCAAGATCTATTGAATACACAATATATGCATAGATGGACAGATACTATCAGGAGAAATGTTCTACTATTCGTGGCCAAAGATGGTAGCATCCCTAGCCTGTTGCAAGCTGCACTCTACTTAGTACCAGTGCTGCTATTACCATGGCAATTAGTATATCTCAGGTATTCTTCTAGACGGTAACAATTATTACTAGGAAGTTCTGAGGTATACTGGCCCGGTCATAGACATCCACAATCGGTAGACCTCTCCCAATGTGCAATGGTCTTCATGTTTCGTTTTTGGGTCAAGTACTACTTCCCTAGAGGCTAGTGCACTTTTCGACTTAGTCCCCATCGTTACTTCCCAATACCATACACCAACGATCTCTTCTTCTTTAGTGTTCATATATCGATATTTCCATTTCTGATCTTGTATCTTCTAGATCCCGCTATGCACATCACGTCTCTTTCCTCACCAAAGATAGAACCTATCTCTTCTTCACTTACGGTCATCTTTTAAGCATTTGCTTCAATTCCAGTTTGTCATTACATGTGAAAGCATTTGGATCTCACACAGCCCCGTTTTCATCCAACAGCGTGATTGTAGTTACCTTGTTGTTTGTTTATAAAGGCTTCGTTCGACTATTTAGACAAAATGTCTCTGCTGTCCACCGGGTCTCCCACAATCAACTGTAGACTCTCCGAGACCAAGCTATTTTCCAGTGATGGACAAATATCATCTTTTGGACTTGAAGAATCCGTAAGTACCGCAGACAGTAAGGGTTGCAGCCACTGAATAACAACCACATTTCACTTTAGAACCACAAGCACATGAACGCTTCATATAGCCCACCCGACCCTCTGATATCATCCAAGCTTGGAAGCTTTCAACCCTCAGTTGCTGAATTCAATGATATCCCATCGAACAAGGTCAGGCTTCTTCCAAAAAAAAAAGACACATCTCTATGAAGAACATAATGTCTCACAATCCTAGAAGCAGAAGTTAGAGCATCCAGAATCAACATCTCTAGCTGATAGTTCTGAGATGGAGAAAATACTAGCCAGGCTCTCCCCCAAGCCCCAACAATCAAGTATTAAGCTCTCCACAAACCAAGGAATCCTCACAAGACTATCCGAGCAGCAAAGCTTGCTTAATCGGCAGAGGTATCCTCTTCATAGCAGCTATGAAAGTTTAGAAGGACATGGTGGGGGCGACAAATCTTCTAGAATTTTGCCGCTTACTTCAACCTCAAGATCAATCCATTCCCTTGCGCAAGATACAGCCCTGCCGGACAACACTGACACTGACATATCAGAAGTTCTTCGCTTGAAGCAGGAGCTACGTGCTGCTAACTCAAGACTTGCACTTCAAGAACAAGAGCTTGCACAGACTCGCGTAATCAAACACACACTGGACCAAGCTCTTGGACCCCCTTCCGAAGTTGACTTCAATGGTCGGGAAGTCACGGAGCAGACAATCAGTGATTTACAAAATGCCTTCAACACTTCGAATCCAACTTTCTGTCAGCTTCAGGATGGATGGAGTGGCCCAGATGACTCTCAATCAGACATTTCTGACGCGATTTCTACCGGGGCATACAGTCGGTCGCGAGGATTCTGGATCCCCCCAGCTCAGCAGAGGTTTAACATGAATATGCCCAACTCAGTTACCGATAAGGCCTACGGCGAGCCAATATCAATGCCCAATAATTTCTTTAGTCAAGATTTGAGCAGGCCCTGGGGCAACCCGCTTCCCAATATTGGTGCCCCTGGAAGCATTCCGTCTCAGCCTCACCGTGTGTTCTCTGGCCCGTTAACCGGAGCTTGTGGTTTCGATATACACCTTGCCAGTGAGCAAAATAGGTATTCTTCAGGCTCAAGTGTGGGGCCACGCCGGTCTATCACTCAAGCCAACCACGGTGGGTCTTGTTTTCAAACTCAGAATTCTCCTTGGGGGACGTTTGCTGCTAGCCCTCTGAGTATCCAGGCTCCTAGATCACCTGCGAATAGGCAAAGCAGCACACATCAGCAGATCGGGTTGTATCCTATACCACCTTACCATCAACAACCAGCTGGGACCCCCCTCTCTCCAACAGCCTCAGAGTTTACTTCTTCCGGCACGATAACACCACCATGGACAACTTCAACCGTGAGGAGTACCTAATCTTGTATTTTTAGCATATGCTCACACTTGTAGGTCGGTGTGAGTTCCACTCAAACATACATTTCGCCTCTCGAGCCACTTAATTACCGCAGGCTCCTCGACAAGAATGTCTCTTGTGATTGGAGGTATATTGTTGATAAAATTGTTTGCAACAACGACCAACAGGCTTCTATTTTTCTGCAGCAGAAGCTCAAAGTTGGGACAGCTGAGCAAAAGTATGAAATTATAGAGGCCATAGTGCATCAGGCATATCCTCTAATGATTAATCGTTTTGGCAACTTTCTTGTCCAGCGTTGTTTTGAGCATGGCACATCAGAACAAATAGTTGCCATTGCAAATGGAATTAAAGGTAACACTCTGAGCCTTAGCATGGATCCGTTTGGCTGCCATGTAATCCAAAAGGCATTTGACTGTGTTCCCGAAGAGCATAAAGCTGGGATGGTCCATGAACTTTTACGCAGAATTCCAGAAACAGTGATCCACCGGTATGCTTGTCACGTATGGCAGAAACTTTTCGAATTACGATGGGTTGGTGAACCCCCACAGATCATGGCTAAGGTTAATGAAGCATTACGCGGAATGTGGCATGAGGTCGCTTTAGGGGAGACGGGAAGCTTGGTGGTACAGAACATATTTGAGAATTGTGTGGAGGATGAAAAAGTAAGAGCTTATCCCACTGCAATTCTAATCGAGTGGACCCCAAACCAAGGAAGGCAGCCAAGGAATAGTCAACATAAACATTCATGGATAAGGAATGGGGGGAGCTTTCTGTATACCCAGGCAGAGAGAGAATGCTGACAAGCCCTTAGCGCCCGGCCATAGAAGAAGTTCTAACTAAAATCGACCTACTTGCTCACGGTCAGTTTGGGAACTGGTGCATTCAACACATCTGCGAGCATGGTGCACCTCATGACAAGAATCGTGCGATTGAGCATATCCTTCTATGGTCTGTTGACTATTCTATGGATCAATTTGCCTCTAAGATAGTAGAAAAATGCTTGAAGATCGGTGGTTCTGAGTTCCTAGACCGTTACCTTACTCGAGTATGTACTGGCCGTACTGACCGGCCGAGAATGCCGTTAACTGACAGTAAGTCGCAAAACTCCAAGCTTTATAAGAATTTGGCCCTAAATAACGGATAGTCGCTGGGGATCAATATGGGAACTACCTCATCCAGTGGATCCTTATGAATGCCGCGCTTCATCAGCGTGAACTAGTTGCGAGTCATATCAGGTATGTTTTGTTGCCTAGCTTATTCCAACAGCTCTAATCGTCTCTTGAAGGAAGCATATGGTCTCTTTACGTGGATCTAAGTTTGGTTCTCGTGTGGCCATGCTCTGTTGTAACCCGTCTCATATTACACGTCCTGGACCAGGTGCTGGCATGCAGATCGGTCGTTTCACAAACTTCACTGACGATAGGTACCAAATCTCAGGTCAGAGTGGAGCTCGATTTAATCGTGGAAGCCAATGGAATCCCAATTACCCACCATTCCGCTAAGATTGACAGCAAAGATCTTTGCAAGACATGGGTTCAATTTCCCTTCAATTAAGCCTTGGGGGCAGCAAGAGCTGGATCTGTGGGGTTCTATGCACAGGTATACGACTGACACAATATAGTATTCGACATAGTATTCTACGGCGCTCTGGGCCAGGGTTTCGCGGCGCTTCAGTCATATTTTCTCTACACAAGACTGACTGATAATGGGCGGTCCTCATACCTAACGCTCTGCACTCCATGTCCTATGTATTTAAAGTTAACGCTCTTTTCCTTGTTTCGGCTTGGCAAAAGAACAGATCAATTTCCATAAAATGGCTATGTTTTATCGCAAACAAAAGCTATCGGAGTGGGCTATCACACGGGAGGCTTAGTTTACAGAAGCAAGCAACACTATAGGTGGAGACTCACCTTTTCTGTGCCATATCTAGCCACTCATTAATCCCCAATGTTATATTATCCTTTTAAGTTCAGAATAGTTTACAATCAGTGCCCAAGATATCGTGACATGAATCCTATAGAAGATGCCTGCTTCTGTGGCGGAGACTAATGATCGCCGAAGTTGCCTATTTCTCGCTAGGATACCAAGGGGCGCTAGGCTTAGTAGTAACAGTTCTTATGCCCCTGGCCTCCATGTTGCCCCAGCCTATTTTAGGTTTGAAAAGGTTCAGGAGCTTCGTCCTTTTCCCAAGGCTTCCGCCTCTTCGGTTTAGTGCTTGCCGTGTCATGACCTTTCAATATGGTGTCTGGTATCTGCTGAATACCAGGGACTGGGTGGCCAGTCGTGATGAGCTCCACGATATGGGCGAAGGAGGAAGGGTACGTCGGTTCCTGAACAGGTGTGGGTGTTTGGTTGGTATCGTCCACCGACATATGTGTGTCAGCTACCGGTGCATGTAGCTGCTGCGGTGTGGTGTTGGCGACCTCATTCCCAGGCAAAGTGTCAGACTGCAGCCACGCCTTATAGGCTGTAAATTTTATAGGATGTGTGAGCCTTTCTTTTCTATTCATAAATCGTCAGATAATGGTTAGCTTTCTCGTTGACACTTGGAGACACGAGCAATACTGAGAGCACAGATAAACTTTTTTTGGCATACCTTGATAAATAGAAGCATTTGGCTTGCAAGACAAGGTCATCGTTGCAGCTGATCTCTGTTTCAGTTGCAGGGGTATCCGGGTGACCAAGGATAATCGCAAGGCCTTTTGCAAATTCGTGGTCCGTGTGAAACGGATAAGATCTGAGTTTTTCATATATTTCGACCTGCTTAGTTGTTGAAATAGAGCTCTCGTGGCCTGCTGCAATGTGTGCTGTCTCCACAGGCAGCTGAGTTGGGAGACTGTTGTTGGCAGAGGGGGTATCCATAAGGGACTAAAGTGGGATTCCACTCTCAAGAAAATCGGTCAGAAGTTTTTATCTGTTCTATTTTCAATTTACTCTCTGTTTCATATCTCTCTCAAAGTGTGATTGCTCAGTGCGTAGGTGATAGCTTGAAGTATTGTTCAATACTGATAAGGTTTAGGATTAGCCGAGGCCTGATGAGATTATTGACATAATACACCAATTTATAATTCAGATAAGTAAACGTTATGAATTTATAAATCCACACTACAAAGATGCTTTATTCTTAGGATATAAATTCATCAAGATCAGGATCCATCAAATTATATGTAATCACCAAAGATATCCATGAGTCAACACCCCGTAGGAAAGGGAAAAAAAAAAAAAAAAAAAGGAACGCTAGGCTATATAGCGTATTATTCATGGTCTTTTATGAATCCTTCGAAAATGCGATTTTGCCTTACACTACGCCGAGGTATCCATTATTTCTAGGCCCCGGTCAGCTTTTTTGGGAAATGTAATTTTGCTTTGACAGCCAGGACAATTGTGCACAACTTCATGGGCAAAGAGGTCACAATCGATACAGAAATGATTTTTGCAGACAGTACATTCGTAGCGACTGCTTATGCTCATCCCTTTCGCCTGGGGCTCCGCCATTTGCCATTGATCTTTGGGAGGTACTGGAGGAAAAGCTATACCGCAGGCGAAGCATACTGAGCTGCGAGAAGCTCGTTGCCAGGGAACTTCCACCCAGTTTATCAGGGGAAACAAATGGTGGTACGACCGAGCGAGGTGAGTGGATAGAATTAGAGTAAGGCCGCACGAGGGACACTCTGCAGGAAGACCACAAACTTTGCTGGAACAACGTGAGCACAAGTATCCTCCACATGAAGGCTTTGAATGACACGCGCAGAGAGAGGGGGAGGCTTCAACAGTGCGAGATGGGAATCCCATCATCAATAGCGAGCTTGCGGAGTGTTTTTGGGAATAAGTGGCTGGAGGTGTCGTTACGTCCATTAACAACTCACGGAAGTGGTGCTCGTTGAGTGCCACCCCATATCTAGTATCATCTCCACCGTTTGTTTTCGCACAGAGCTCACGGCAGATGGCTACCTGAGCAGCAAGACCTACGATTCCCACACGCACTTTATCATTGACGAGGGTGGCTATTGTTTGATGAATATCTCCAGGGTCAGATGAAAGAAGAGAGCCAAATATGATGAATATCTCTCGAGTTCCATGGCTGGGTGTATGACTGTGGAGATGCATGTTAGTCTGTTCTACATGATACTCAACACAAATACCGCCTGATGGCAAGACTCACAATAGCGCGCCACGAGCCATCTCCAAACCGTTTTGCAAACTTGGGAGACCTTTCGGGTCTTGGTCTCTCAGGGTTTGTATGGCGCTAATATGCTCTGTGGGGTTCCCACTCATATCACTTATTCGGACGGTGAGACCGTCCCTTAAACCAAGAACACCGAGTTGAGAAATCGGATTTTGCTCGAAAAACTCCCGTACAAGCTCCTGTGCATACCGTAGCGTAAGAAGATATCTTGTCGGGCGAAGATCTTTCTCTGCCATGGATTGTGATAGGTCGATTATCAAGATAAGATGGCGGATAATGCCGCGTTGCAAAGGGGTTGTATCTTTCAGAAGCCTGTATTGAAGGTGCTTTTAGGTTAATTGGCTCGACCTGCACTCTCCCGCTGTCTCCCCTCCTTCCTCAAGCTTACCTTTTCCTTTTCCCAGCTTCCAGGAGCCCTTCAACTGTCGAGCTAATTGTACCATCTGCCCCCTCGACTAATGTTTCCCAGGTTCTTGAGACCTCCCATTCAGCTCCTCCGCGCTGTTTCCTCCTCTTCACACGGGATGCAGAGCCTTCACCCCGGGATCCTCGTAAAATAGTATTGTCCGCTTCATCCTCAGAAACTTCCCCGATGTACTCTTCATCGGTATCGGCCATGGACTTGGTGTGTTGAGTGCGGAGGATCAAATTTGTTTCGGAACAACCCGCTATTGGAACTTGGTTTGATAAATAAATTTAATTACTCCGGAATATCAAGTCGGGAAAAGGGTCCAAGCTCCCGGCGGAGCTCCGGGCTTGGTAATCTTAGCTTATTGGATGCTGATCAGAGCAAGAGAACCCCATCGTTTCCTCTCCCTTCTCTTCTTTTTCTATAATTCTCCCCTCAAGATTACTCTAAGTCGTTGCCCCCTAATACTTTTAATAATAATACTACTCATATTATTCTGTGTAATCGGTCGGCTTCGCTGGTAATTTGTCTAGTTCATCCTGCATATAGATTTACCTATTGGCCGAAAGTAGCCGTAAGCAGAGATTGATTTGCCCCTCCAGAAGTTTTAGGCGGTGTTAAACCAGATGTGGGGGAAGAGGTGTATGGTTACGTCGACCAAAGGCATTGCCCAGGCAATCTGTCACCAGCCCCGTCGCCCCGTCCGGCCAATCTCACTCCACACATCCCCCTCCTTCAGTTTCTCGCGTTCCTGTTCTCTTTCTCGCCTGCCTTCCTGCTTGTACACTCGTCCGGCCAAGCTTGGTATTTCCTCAACATTTGTTAGGTGCTGCTCCTCTGAAATCCGCACAATGACTGCAAAGGATAGAGAGGTTCTTCCCGATGTGTAAGTCCATCCATGATTTTTGTGTGCTTTAGTCGAATATGTCGTTATCCGCATGGGTTTTCAAGAACGGCGGTTGACAGGGTAACAGGGCCAAACCGATTCACTATGATGTCTCCTTATTTGACATGCAGCTGGGTGGCTCCTGGGGCTACAAAGGCATCGTCAAGATAGACTCGAAGATTACCCGCCCGACCAAGGAAATTGTATTGAATTCTAAGGAAATTGAGGTCCAGAAAGCTGAAGTTTTTGGAAAAGATGGTCCGTCAGGGTGCATCATGTTGTAAAGGTTTTCCTTAATATCAGGCCAGGTTACTGACATAATGCTCGATTGTTGTAGGGACGAAAATAGCCCAAGCGTCTGAGATAACTTATGATCAGAAATCAGAGCGAGTAACTTTCAATTTCCCCCAGGAAATCATATCGTCGGACGTTGTTCTATCCCTGACTTTCACGGGCGTAATGAACAACTCTATGGCTGGTTTTTACCGCTCCAAGTACAGGCCTGTTGCGAATCCTAGCCCTGACACGCCAAAGGAGGGTGATTTCCACTATATGCTAAGCACTCAATTCGAATCCTGTGACGCACGCAGAGCTTTTCCGTGTTTCGACGAACCGAATTTGAAAGCCACCTTTGATTTCGAGATCGAAGTACCGAAAGGCCAGACAGCCCTAAGCAACATGCCTGTCAAATCCGAGAGGGAAGGCAGCAACTCTGGCCTGAAAGTAGTTTCCTTCGAGAGAACACCCGTTATGAGCACTTACGTAAGTCGGTATTTATCTAACTAGTTATCATGATAACGCGTGTGACTAACCATTCGATTACAATTACAGCTTCTAGCATGGGCTGTTGGTGACTTTGAGTATGTTGAAGCAATGACCAACCGCAGATACAATGGGAAAAGCATACCTGTGCGTGTCTACACGACCAAGGGCCTCAAGGAGCAAGCCCGATTTGCTTTAGAATGTGCCCATCGTACTGTTGACTATTTTTCGGAAGTATTCGAGATCGAGTATCCCCTTCCTAAAGCAGACCTCCTCGCTGTTCATGAATTCGTGAGTATTAGCAACCGCACCTATTTGGATGTATGTCTAGAAGTTTACTTTTTCCCTCCCAGGCTATGGGGGCTATGGAAAACTGGGGCCTTGTAACATACCGAACAACTGCCGTTCTCTTCGATGAGGGCAAATCGGATACTCGCTACAAGAACCGCATAGCGTATGTTGTTGCCCACGGTAAGTCGTGTTCAAAGGTGCCTGTTCCCTGTTGAGTTTTCTTAACAAAATATGCCAGAATTGGCCCATCAATGGTTCGGCAATCTTGTTACCATGGATTGGTGGAACGAGCTGTGGTTGAACGAAGGTTTCGCGACCTGGGTTGGATGGCTGGCTGTCGACCACTTTTATCCCGGTATGGTTCTCTCCTTAGATACCTAGGACATCTCCTTCTAATGCATGTGGGTAGAATGGAACATATGGTCTCAGTTTGTCGTACGCAATGCCCGAGGTAAATATAATGTATCTTGGTAAGAACTGACTATTCCACAGGCTGAAGGTGTACAACAAGCATTCCAGCTCGACTCATTACGCGCATCCCATCCAATAGAAGTTCCTGTAAAGAATGCTCTTGAGGTCGACCAGATTTTCGATCACATTAGCTATCTCAAAGGAAGCTCCGTGATTCGGATGCTGAGCGATCATCTTGGCCGGGATACTTTCCTTCGAGGAGTAGCTAGCTATCTCAAGACTCATGCTTACGGTGTGTACTTATAATACCTATTGGAGCAAATGGGTGCTTACTAATTACAACCTCTAGGCAATGCTACGACAAATGATCTTTGGTCTGCGCTCAGCAAAGCATCCGGCCAAGACGTTAACAGCTTCATGGTAAGCCTCGTAACAAGCAAGAGTCCTCATGTTAACAGTTCTTATTTTTCTCTAATATAATGGTAAAGGACCCATGGATTCGTAAGATCGGTTTCCCTGTTATAACCGTGACAGAAGAGGCTAGCCAGATTGGCATTCGCCAGAACCGATTCCTCTCTACAGGCGATGCAAAGCTCGAAGAAGATGAAACAACATGGTGGATTCCACTTGGGATTAAATCGGACACACAGATGAAGGATGTGAACTCTCGTGCCCTTGTTGCCAAAACCGATACTATTCAAGGCATCGGTCGGGATTCATTTTACAAGATCAATAAGGATCTTTCTGGATTCTACCGGACGAATTATCCGACTGACCGGTTGGTAAAACTTGGTAAATCTCTAGAACTACTAAGTACAGAAGACAAGATTGGGTTGATTGGTGATGCTGCTGCTCTTGCTGTATCTGGTGAAGGCACCACTGCTGCTCTATTGGCCCTCCTTGAAGGCTTCAATGAGGAGCAGGATTATTTGTTAGTATCCAATGCCTCCTCAATATGCTTATCCGGACCTATAGCATTCGTTCTAATTCCTTTTTTAGGGTGTGGTCACAGATTTCTTCCTCGCTTGCAAATCTTCGTTCAGTGTTCTCTCAGAATGAGTCGGTAGCTGCAGGACTGAAGCAATTTACTCTTAGATTAGCTTCGCCCGCTGCTCACAGATTGGGTTGGGAATTCAAACCAGGCGAGGAATATCTTACAGTTCAACTACGAAAACTGCTTATCGGAATGGCCGGCCTTGCAGGTGATGAGAAGTAAGCCTTCCTTCGACTTTTCTTCCTTCTAGCCGTATTAACACCGTAAAATAGGGTTATTGCAGAAGCCAAAAGACGCTTCGAGCTCTGGACCACAGGGCAAAACAAGAATGCAATCCACACTAATCTGCGTTCAGTCGTCTTCGGCATCAACGTCTCGGAGGGTGGTGTCGATGAATTTGGGTCTGTTAAAGAAGAGTATCTAAAGACAGACTCTGTCGATGGCAAGGAAATCTGCCTAGCGGCCCTTGGGCGTACCAAAGATGCAGCTCTAGTCCAGGATTACCTAGACTTTGTATTCTCGGACAAAGTTGCAATCCAAGACGTGCACAATGGCGCAGTCTCCTTGGCTGCGAACTCTAAGGTCCGACATCTGCTATGGGAATATATTAAGGATAACTGGAGTGTCGTTGAGGATCGCCTGTCGGCAAATAATGTCGTATTTGAGCGCTTTGTGCGAATGGGTCTTTCTAAATTCGCAGACCAAACCATTGGGGAGGACATTGCTTCATTCTTCCAGAACAAGGATACAAGTGCCTATGATCGTGCACTCGTCATTGTTTCGGATAGCATACGGACCAATGCACGCTATAAGGAGAGAGACGAGAAACCAGTTCTAGAATGGCTTCGAGCTCGTAACTATGCATAATTGTCCAGGAATGCAGCGGTCCGTTACCAACTTGCCAAGTGAAGATGAATCAGGATATTATCAATATATTATACTGGGACTATTCTTCTGACCCTAGCTAATATACTTGGAAATTATAAGATGTCGTTTGTTTCCCCGCCAAATGGGCTAGTTGCCCATGAGGTAATTTTATCCGTCACTTGGGCGGAAGACCTAGGCCATCTAGAGGGCTCAAAGAAAGACCACGTTGCATTAATGCGCTAGTACAGCAAGTGAATTTAGTATCATTCACCTGGCGCCTGGTAGTGCCGCCAAAGATGCCCAGGGGGAAGCTGCCCTATGTACTTGCAATGTTTATGTGAACTTGCAAAGGGGGATAATTATGAAAAGGACGAAGTGAGTAGTAGTGGCACAGCCCTTAGATGTTTTCAATAGCGATACCACGCACAATAGCTAGAGCTAAAGAAGCAGAGATAGAAATCTCGGCGAAGAATCCATTAGTGTAAAGTAGAAGAACCAGCATGCCAACATATCATGGTATTAATAGAACAGCAGAATTCCAGACAAATTATTTAGGGGAAAGTTTATCATTTTGATTGGAGCAACTAGGCCGAATCAGGTCTTGTGTCTGGGGCGCGGCCAAACGTGAAACGGTCACAAACCAAGGGAACCTGCACGCTGGGCTCGTCTGCTCTCCTGCACTACTCGTTAACTCGCAACCGCCATTCCAAGAGACGACGCCGACTTCATCGAACTTAACACTTCCAGGCAACAGTTCTCTTCTTCCCTCTGTGCTGCCACCGCCGCTCGATCTTTCACCTGATACACAACTCCTGTTTCTTTCGTCTTTTCTTCCGTCTCCCCTCCTTGAAGAGTCTTACATTTGTCAACAGTTCCCCCTACACTGTCCATCATGAACCCTGAGTGGTAAGTCTTCTATTCGCCTACACTTTGGTACATATTCTTGAGGCTTTGGGTATTGTACTTTGTCTGTATTATAATAGTGTTCCCCCACCTTCTTTATTCTACCGACTTCGCTGATTTGTTGGGCAATAACTAGAGTACCTACTATCTTCTTTGGTGGAAACCAACAGACAACCTACCTCTCATTCCCCATTATCTTAACCGTCTACTTAGATACGACTATCTTTTCAAGCTCCTCCTTATCGGAGATTCCGGTGTCGGAAAGTCTTGCTTGCTTCTTCGGTTTGCAGATGACACTTACACAGAGAGCTATATCTCCACTATTGGTGTTGATTTCGTATGTATACTGTTGTTCGGACAACCATATCCCTGTAGTATTACTAACCTCTAGGTAACAGAAAATCCGAACAATCGAACTTGATGGCAAGACAGTGAAGCTTCAGATTGTAGGAGAAATGTCACCACAACTGAATGATTTCCCGTAACTAACAAGGCCTCCAGTGGGATACAGCGGGCCAAGAGCGGTTCCGCACAATTACGTCGTCTTACTACCGAGGTGCTCATGGTATCTGTGTCGTGTATGATGTAACTGACATGGACTCCTTCAACAATGTGAAGCAGTGGCTCCAGGAGATCGATCGCTATGCCACCGAGGGTGTCAACAAGCTGCTTGTGGGTAACAAAAGTGATATGGAGGATAAAAAGGTCGTGGAGTACACGGTGGCAAAGGTATGCACCTATCTTCATCTCTTTCCCTATACCTTTCAAACAGGCAACTTGTGCCTTGCATTCGTCGGCACAGAGGCTAATTTGCTATGTTGTTCGAAATCAAAAGGAGTTCGCCGATAGCCTTGGAATACCGTTCCTAGAGACCTCTGCTAAGAACGCCTCGAACGTCGAGCAAGCCTTCTTGACAATGGCAAGACAGATCAAGGAGCGTATGGGTACCGCCACCGTCAACAACAAGCCGACCGTTCAGGTCGGCCAGGGCCAGGGTGTCCAGTCCGGGTCAGCAGGTGGTTGCTGCTAATCAAACCAATGGACCGTGTTGCACAGTACTACGTTAGCCACCTCGGTATGAAGCAGGGAGGTGGGTTTGCCAACTGCGCCTTGGCACTGAACAGTTCTATCCGAAATGTGAAACGGCGCGGACGGCACTGCGGAAGTTTTTGCTATTTCAAGCTCGGGATGATTATTGGGAATCATTTCAGACCCTTCACAATGCTTTAGACGGCCTGCGATTGTCTTTATATGTGCTCATATTTCTGGTACCCCTTGTTCCCCCTTTCCCTTGTTACACGCTACTTGTTTTGTGATTTCCTTTACAGCATTTCCCTATTAGTTTCTTCCATATCTTATTAGTAGGTTGGCTTCCTTGCGATTTAATCAGGAACATATTAATGGAAAAGGCTCTGAATGTCGGAGAGCATGCTTATCCGGTAGCATAAATCCCTGTTATTCTCTGGGGGGAATTATTTTAATATCCGTCTACTGAGTAGTAAGCTCCATTTGATAAAAACATGGCCAATTGATATGATGGTTAAGAAGTATCATCTGCAATTCTTGCCTTCCATATCAACTCAAATATGTCAGCCGGTACGTTGCTAGTATAATCCCGAATAGAAACACCAAGTTCGTTGATAAATTTAAGGATATCCAGGGCATGCTATGGGCCTTGTTTGAAGAGATAAGGGCTTTTACCGTCCTATGCTTTGGGTCACTGAATGAAGGTGACGATTATTATAAATTGATGTCAGCTGGCACGGGGTGGATGATCATATGATAGTTCACTATATCACATGCATGTTAGAGAAGATCGCCCTTTAAGCATTGACAACTACTAGTAGTGCACTCTGTATGTGCAGAGATTAATTACATTCGCTTAAATGCAAAAGACCGGACCTCGGTCTTGACTTGGCTCTCACATTTATAGCGCAAGTATTAAGAAAGATGTGAGTGGGGACTGAGAGAACTTGACAGTCTTACTCCGTATAGATGAGGATGCACAGCAAATGCACAGGATGTCTGAGCATACTATCTTTTAGGTTTAGCTAATAGTAGGATCAGTGAGTTATTTCACCAGTCGGAGGGAGTATCTAATGTTCGCAAGCTTGACATACGGGTTGATGGGGGAAAGCCTGTGGCTAAATAAGCCGAGGCACAGAATTCGGCAAACGTCATGCAAACCATCATCTCCAGTCAAGAAGCCGATTCATTCTCGCGCCCCAACGGTTAATCTCCCCTAATTCTGTCTACATATTCAATCATTATCTCATTTTCTATTGATTATCACTCCCTCAGGATCTTAATTCTGGCAGTAAAACCAGCCGACAGTCACATTCGCTCCTTCTATATTTTTCAAAGTAGGGCATCAGATTATACCCCTTACTAAGTTGAATCAGCACGTACACTTCCATATATCACTCTCCAACTTTTTTGGGTACTTCACTCCTTAACGCATTACCGAAGCGTTCTTCCTATACCATGTCTCAAGCAAAGATCGAAGAACACAACAAGGTGGTTGCAGCAGCTGCAACCCAGCAAAGTGATAATATAGCACATGCATTAGCCGGTGCTGGTGGGGGGATCCTCTCTATGGTCTTGACGTGTGTACTCACTCCCATTCTGATTTTGGCTAGGAAGTGAAATTATGGCTAACAACCTATTGATCTATAGCTACCCCTTGATCACACTTTCAACAAGAGCACAAGTTGAATCTAAACGTGCTCAGTCAACGACTGCTGATGCCATCCGCCGTATCGTTCAACGGGAAGGAGTCAGCGGGCTGTATTCAGGCCTTGAGTCAGCACTTTTTGGCATCAGCGTAACCAACTTTGTCTATTATTACTGGTATGAGTGGACTCGCTCAACCTTCGAGAAGGCTGCTGCAAAGGCTAGCCGGGCTTCAACGAAGCTTACAACCGCCGAATCCATGATTGCTGGGGCCATCGCCGGAAGCGCGACGGTATTGATCACTAACCCCATCTGGGTCGTGAATACTCGGATGACAGCACGAAAGTCTGAGTCAGACGAGCCGACATTGCCTGGTGCTGCCAAAAAGACAAAGGCCTCGACAATCAGCACTCTCCTGGACCTGCTCCGGCAGGAGGGACCTAAAGCCCTTTTTGCCGGCGTCTTACCGGCTCTCATCTTGGTGATTAATCCCATCTTACAGTACACTATCTTTGAGCAATTAAAGAACGTAGTGGAACGCCGTAGGCGTATGACGCCGAAAGATGCGTTTTACCTTGGCGCTCTAGGAAAGGTCTTAGCCACGTCCATCACATACCCTTACATAACGGTAAAAAGTCGGATGCACGTTGCTAGCAAGGATGGCCCGAAGGAAACGTTAAATGGCAGCTTGAAGAGAATCATCAAGGAGGAGGGATACGTGGGACTGTATAAGGGCAAGTTGCGATCTAATTGGCAAGACTCTATAGGACTCGAAACTAATATTCATACAGGCATTGGCCCTAAGGTGACACAGAGTGCGATTACTGCAGCATTCCTATTCGCATTCAAGGATGTTTTGTATGATACAATGGTGGCTATCCGGAAGAGGAACCGGGTGTCCAGGTAGAGAACATGCTAGCCAGCGGTGGGCAGCCTACCAAGAAAGAGGTCTTTGGAGACTGGAGAAGAATGTTCTCTGGTTCTTACTCCGTAAGTATTTTCTCTTTCACTTTAGAGTATGTACCTATGTTAACAATATCAGCTAGTTAACTAGTTGGTTACTATAGGTTACTTAGATACGCTACGGCCCACTAGTTAACTAGTACTGGCTCATCGGATGTATCGATTTGATAGAGTGTAACAGGGAATTATGTTCGACTGTCATTATGTATATGAAAATTAGGAAATACAAAAGTGGACCTTGTAGTATAGCTATATGGTATAATTACTAAGTATTGCATCACATGGAAGTACGTAGCCTGAATACTGGACTAATGGCAAATATGACTAACAATGACTATGACTATCTTCATCACCGCCTTCTTCTTTTGGGTAAAGAGTATTTCAAAAACCTGCGCGTTCACGCGTCGTTGACTTATGGTTCACTACCTAATGGATGAACTCAAAGTCCACTTAAACTCGAGGGAACTCTTCTGACCCCTGCTTTCTCTGAGTTAGGTGGCTCTGTTACTTCTTGGTTTGCGCTGAGTACATTAACTTCTAAGGTTTCAAAATCCTAATTTACTGAGAATCATTGATCTCCATCACTTTTGCCATAGATTTCCTTGGTTACACTTTTATTTTGCTCAGTTCACTTGAAGGTCTGAGTTTCACAACCACCTTAGGTAATGCCATGGACATTTATCTTTCAATATTTTAGATGGGCAAGGTCGAATGTTCATCTACCATTACCTTTCATGCGCAGGCTGGACTACTCTGGGGGCTGATGCTTGGTTATGATATTTTCGACACCGTCTTCTCTGGGTATTAGCATCATTCAGTCGGTTCTCACTGTGGCTCTTGTTGATGAAACTTCTGGCGATATACGGGGTAATTCAATATACACGTAAGCGCATCAACATTACCGAGGTCTATATATGCTAATGTTGCGATGTAGGTGGTTACTACACATCTTGAGTACTCATGATTGGCGATTTAGCGTCTTCGATTCGAGAAAGTACCCCAGATGACGCTGGATATGCCTCAGCCACTTGAACATGTGAGAAGTCGAGACTTTAGGTCTCAGGCTTCTCTTCGCCCAACCTCTGTTCAGATAGGATCCGACGACCCTTCGATAATGGAGGAAGCCCAGAATTTGCTTTCGCAGTTTATGGGGCATTCCTCTCATGAAACCCAAGGATCCCTGCATGGCAACAGGGCCACTTTGCAGAAGATCTCCAGTTCAAGAACTGAACACAGTTCTGAGTCGGTCGATGATCCTCAAGTAGTATATGTTATCTCAGATGACTCTGGGTCTGAGTCCATGACATACGAACATACAGTTCCGTCAAAACGACAACACCAACCAGCTCGTGACCCTTACCTGAAAAGCTCACGGGCAATCTCTAGGTTTGGAAACTTATCCAAGAGTTCAGACAACGATAGTGAAACGGACTCTGTGTTACCTCCAGCAAAAAGGAAACAATTAAATAATTCCAATTATGTCCGGGAGACAACACACCCATCATACTTTTTAAGCGATAGAAAAGCTCCGGCCAGAAACAATGATAAGGCACCAAGAATGAGACGGTCTGCACGATCAAGAACCGGCCCTACAAACTATTACAAGAAACTCGAGATTTTTAATTTCGAGTCTGGAGAGGAACGTTCCGGTAATGAGGACATTACTATAGTGTCCAATTCAGCCCAGCCACAACAGCACCACGCCCGTTTCCATTCATCAGCTTCTCCTTGTTACCGAGATCGCGAGCTCATCAGCCACACGCAGTACTCTGTTATATACTCCTCACATACAGTACAAATACTGAAGTCACCCTTTAGCACACTAGATGACTTTAAGAATATTGGGCATGCACATTATCGTCCCGAACGTAACCCAGCCGACTATACTAACGGGCTAAGGGAAGAAGACTTGGCGTCAGGCAGCATCCTTCATTTCGATTTTGATCTAAAGGAGATGACCGCAGTGTTAAACTTGTTGTTATCTAGTGGATGCCAATGGCGTTCTGATCCAGATATCGCTCTTACTGATCAGCTTATACAAGTCGCATCCACTTACAATATGCAGCCCAAGGCTTTGAAAAGGATTTCTTCTATTTTGAAATTATCTAAATTACTCTCGACCGAAGAAATGAGCCATAGCAATGCCTTGCTTTTAGAAATATTGGACTCAGACCCAGGAACAAAGGAGCTACGACGTGCTAGGCGACTCGCAATGCGACTCCTGGAGTCGCAAGAAGAACAAGGCAATGAAGGCCCTTCCACCTCAGGCAATCAGCACGGCCATAAAGCCAAGGAAATACGTAGACTGTCAGGCCATTTATCATTTGCATCTACACTGGGCCGGCGCCAGTACTCAGATATAGAAGCATTCATTACCGATGCCAAGAAAGGCCATCTCCCATCCGTCCCATCTTTTATCAAGGCCGTTAAACTGGAGGACGGCAGCTCAACAACAGGCAAGAACATTCAAGCATCTAGCAATCTAAACAAGCTCTTGCAGGCTCGTGAGCTAGGTTGTGTTGTGAGCCGGCAGATTCATTCTTGTGTTTTGAGCAAACTTAGACTTTCAAAAACTTGGAAAGGGGCCTCAAATGATATTATAGTTCTAGCATGGTCTCCTGATGGAACTAAGTTTGCGGCAGGTGCTACAGCTCAATGTGACGAACATAACATGGAATACAACCGAGGGAATAATCTGATTCTCGGGGATTTGACCACCGACTGCCTGGAGGAATTGCCAGATCATTGGAGTCCGCGCCCGCTCGGGTCTCCAAGGGGAGCTATGAATGATCATCGTCTCTTTATGAGTGTAACAGCATGCCAGTGGTTTGATGATACACTCTATACTGCTAGCTATGACAAGACTGTCAAACTTTGGAGATTCCCGAATCAAAAGGCATCATGCTACAAGACACTTGACCACGACTCCAAAGTCCAAGTTATGGCTCGGTCTAATTTTGCAGAGAATCTGCTAGCCACAGGGACTCAGTCAGTCGGCTTCTGGCAACTAGATGAATCAACGTACCATTCCCTGGAATTCCCGCGGCAACGCTCTAAAAGAGAAATTGACCTTATACCGACATCTCTGGCGTGGGGTACCATCCCAATAACTAGAGAGATACTAATTGCTGGAATGTCTGAAAAAGGCGACGGCGTAGCCTACAATGGCCTTCTTGCAGCTTGGCATATAGCTGAAGCATCATCCACTCCAATACAGTTAAGTCCAAACTCACAAAACATCTTTGATGTGAAGTGGCATCCATGTCTTCCATTATTTGCTACGGCAAGCTCTGCAAGAGGAGGTGGTACAACTCTGTTGAGTTCCAAAAACACCAGGTCTGTGGTTCGTTTATATTCGCCACTCGCCTCCAGAATGTGCAACATGGAACTTGAATGCCCTGCTTTGGACATAAACGATGTGACTTTCTGCCCAGGCAATTCGAATTATGTGACTGCCAGCTGTACTGACGGGATCACTTATGTGTGGGACACGCGAAATCCGGATACTGTACTGCATAGGCTTCAACATGGTGAGCCGCTCAATCAGATAGATGAAACCCTTCCTAGAGAACAAGCAGATGTTGGCGTGAGATTGGCATTGTGGGGAAACTCGGTAACCCAATTTTATACTGGGGCATCAGATGGTATCTTGAAAACCTGGGACGTATTGAGATCTCCTGATGATGCTCTTGTTCGAGATGTTGCTTCTTTTGGGGAGGAGATCATGTCCGGGGCATTCTCTCCGGATAGATCTAATCTGTTGATCGGTGATGCTGCCGGGGGTCTTCATTTATTATCCTCCAACACTTTTGCCGGTGGAAACTTATCTTTCAACTTCAAGCGCGCTTCCCAATTGCCGTTTGCTGAGAATGACCCCGATTCTGAGTCCGGAATCGTGACTGCCCGTAAAGCCATCTCAGATGGTCGTCTATCGCGTCATCCTATCTATGGGGTTGGCCAAGGCCCTCGTTACAATGGGCCTTACGCAGCATGGGCCCGTCCAGATAATACTCCTGAGCATCAACTCGGACAAACAAAATTGAAGGAGGAATGGCAGGTAAGGCAGCTTGACGGCATTCCTCCTGCTCTTCGATTTGGTTTAAATAATCAACTGCGAAGAGAGGTCGAATGCCAACGACACCTCGCTCGGATTCGCAACGGGCAGCACATGAGTGAAAGGAAAAGACCTGACTTTGGCCACTTTACCAAAAACGGGGGCATTTTTATTGACTTGTGCAGTGATGATGGTTTCTGGTCGGCGCCGGACAAACCCGAGCGACTAGCTACGGAATCAAAGTATGCCATTGTCGAAGATGCAAACATCGAAATTATAGATCTTACGGGCGATAGTGATACGGAGTGTGCGAAACCGCCAAACGTAGGCTTGGCCTTTCCCACTACTCCAGACACAAAGAGCTGCTCTGGACTGGATAATATACTAGAGGGGTTGGAGGGAATATTGGAGGATGATCACTGGTGGCCGTCTAGTGACCAAATAGATCCTAACTTCCAAGATTCTGATGTATAGTGTTGTAACACCGGGCAATGTGCAGTGCCAGTTGTCCGTCAACCACACGGAAGGGTTTGCTCCGAGCCTTGCATTCCATGGACGATATTGGCCCCACTATGTGCAAGATGCCTGGGGCGCAGTTGAGATATATAGATACCAATAGCTTGTATATAGAATGTGTGTTAAATCTGGAACCGAGGCTTGACTTCAGTCTCTCATATCTCTATACTTGTACATCTAGCTGTGGAAACCAGCGGCTATGCTGATGATATAAAATGATAAATCTGCAAGGCGATAGTTGTATTTAGATGCTCTCAACTAGTGAATTCCCCTTTCTAGTACATAATAATACTATTTAGTTAACTAATATTCTTGGGCAGTTAGTCAAGACTTGACTGGAGGACACTTATACCTAGGTCACCTTAATTCCATACAACTCAAGTATCTCAATGACCAGATAGAATACAGGTCTAAACTCTAGTATATACACTAGTTTATTACTGCAGACATATACAATAGACAACATTATCTACAATTATCTAATAATACACTAAGTACTAACTACTGTACTATAATCTATTAATTATGATATACATATATTTTTTGTAATTTCGTGAATCGTAATTTATCTATAATTGTATTTGGAGCTTTAGACAAATGTAATCATATACAATAATAACTGTGCATAGATCTTGCTAGCTCAGCATCTTTGATTCTTTGGTATTGGTTATAATAATTAATTAGTAGTGTCTATCATTTACTGATAAGGATCACTGATTCGCTGTGCATCATTGCTATGGGTGATCTATTGACCTAGACAAATACAGAGTATAAAGGGAGTAGAAGTGCCATGAACCACCACTAGCAGCACTATGTACCAAGTTACAAGTAATCGTGCTAGATTAATTCAACAAATAAATTAGTTTATTGCCGCAACCCATATAAATCACGTGGCTAAGCACCGCCACTGGAGCATTACGTAGGGTGTGAGTTATCTATAATATGAGGAAATGAAAAAGCCATCTTCATGACTACCTCAATCTGAAGCCAAGAGTTATTCGCTAAATATCAAGCAGTCCACCGGTGCCTCAACGTGAGGCAAAAGCAAGCAAATCTTCCCTACCGCTCCCCCAAACTGTCTTAGATAGTATTGATGTCGTTCGCCCCGCCTCCAGGGCCCCCACCTCCGGCTGTCCCGGAGGGGTGGAAGGCTCAGTTCGATGATCGGTATAAGCAATGGTAAGTGCTTCCGTCGCTTGGCCTTGCGACTCGATTATCTATTGACACCAACCCCATTAAAAAAGGTTTTTTGTAAATCTGCGCACTGGCACGTCCCAATGGGAACCCCCTCAAGGGCCGGCACAAGAGGT
Source organism: Aspergillus bertholletiae (assembly GCA_009193595.1). Classification (NCBI taxonomy): domain Eukaryota; kingdom Fungi; phylum Ascomycota; class Eurotiomycetes; order Eurotiales; family Aspergillaceae; genus Aspergillus; species Aspergillus bertholletiae. Next base: position 52,548 of record ML736251.1, read on the forward strand.
GTTGCATGCACCGCCTAGCGAAGCACCCCCATCATATGAGGAGTCCGGGCCCCCGAATCCCTCCACAGTCTATGGCGCAAATGAGAAGAAGAGTCTGGGCTCTAATAATCCTTATAACCAGACCAGTGCCGGAAGCAGTTTTCTGGACAGCGATGCCCGGCTAGCTGCTCAGTTACAAGCGGAGGAAGATGCGCGCGCGCGTGGTAGTAGAAGTCCAAGACAGCAAGCACAGCCCGGGGCCGCTGCAGATTACTATACAGAGGCCGGGCGACCGCAGTCCGGTGAATACCAGCCATCCTCAACCCCCCCGGGACAAGTACCCGGCCCAGAGCAGAAGAGGAGCAAGGGTTTCCTGAGCAAGTTGATGGGGAAAACATCAAGTGGCAGTGGTGGAAGTTATGGAAGGCCATCTTCGCAGCCATCACAATCATACGGATACCCTCAAGGCGGATACGGTGGCTATCCTCCACAACCTGCAGGGTATGGTTATCCTTCCTATCCGAGCCAACCTAACTATTATCCCACCGTGGCACAACCAGCGCGGCGGCATGGCGGCGGCATGGGAACTGCAGGCGCCGCAGCTTTAGGTGTAGGTGGCGGTTTGATTGGGGGTGCTTTGTTGGCAGAGGCTTTGGACGACCATCACGACTATGATGATTACGGGGCAGGCGGTTATGATGACTTTGACGGTGGTGACTTCGGCGATTTCTAGCATGTTAGCCACTGTAGAACTATCCGTCAGCGAGTTCCTATGTTCCTGGCTCTCCCCGTCCTGTATTTTCTTTTCCCTTCCCCACCGCCCCAGCAAATTTTCTTTAATGAACGGTCCCGCCTAGCTAGACTCTATTATTGAAGAGGCCATACAGCGGGAGGGTGGACTAATTGATCGCGATAATGGTTTTATGCGTTGCTTTATGCGTTTGGGGATTAATGGCGTGGATTCATAATTGCTTCTAGCTTTGTTTTGATTTGTAGGTTGTGGATAATATAAATGCCATAGATTAACCTGATTTCTATTTATTGCCCGAACGAGCGCATTCACTTATCCTCGCCTTCGTACACTTCCACCTTCTCTGCCGGTCGCTGCACCCTGGGGGGCAACAGGCTCTGGACCTCCTGGTCTTGGTTGGGCGCCAGCCATCCATCCTGCGAAGTCAAAGTTGCCTGGCGCACCGCCGCCAGCCATAGCACTTCGAGTTGCACCGGAGATAGGAGAAGCTCGAGAGTGTTTTTCGAACTCGGCACGCATTTCGGGATCCACTGGAGAAATATAAGCAAGGGCAAGCATGCGATGTAATCATATCTATGATTGCATCATGCGGGGAGATAGTTATGATATAAAACATACTGTTCTCCATCAACTTCGGCATTCCAAATGTAAACCCCAAAGCTACTAGGGCGAGCAAAATCATGGGGTTCTTAAACAAAGCAAGAGGCGAGACTAAATCGATAAGCATCTTGAAAAAAAAATATGAAGCTTTGTACCAGAGGCTTCTCTTTCCTAGGAATGCTCACATTTAGATCTCTCCTCGTAGAAGCTTCTTTTAGCTAGAACTTTAGCTTCCACTACCACTTCGGACAATTTGGCGGCATCGACAGAAGCAGCTTCGAGGACGTATCTTTCTGCGCCACGGTTCTCCCATGGATTCCCACGAAATGTCTCCCAAACGCCTAGCACCTTACCGTCTGCAGCGACATCAACTCGGTAGGGAGTGAAGATGTATTCTGCGGATCGGACATCAAGCAGGTAAGACTCGGGCTTCCCTGTGGAGCGCAGGTTCTGGAAGATGAAGGTCGCGGAGCGCGTCAGGGGGGCGGTTAATGCGTGAGGAGAGGCATGGCCACTTGGGAGTTGCGGTGACGGTGGGATGGACGTTAGAGTTGCGTGGGTGCCGAATGCGAGAGCATTGGGATTGGGAAGAAGATTTGAAGGGGGAATCACCACCGTCAAGGCGGACGCTACTATGACAGTGGAGAGGAGAAAGAGGAGAGAGGAGGTAGAGGAGTGGAACAGACGCATGATTCTTAGTATAGGAGGGTAGCGACTGAGAATTTGAAAAGGTGATCACTGTATGGATCTGGGTAGCTAACGAACTCACTCACTCGTGGGCAACGACGACGGGAGGTGTTACTAAGCTCCTGACTAACTAAATTCCGCCTGAGAGATCACATGGTCTTGTCCTTTCTTCTACCCGCAGGGAAACCAAGCCCTAACTACATTATAGATGTAACCATCAAAGGTTCAAGTCTATTGGAATGCTGGTCCAATGCCACAGGCGGGATATTTATTTTTCACAGGAACAACAGTTCAATCGGGTTGTATGTACAGCGCCCAGAGTCAGTTGCCCGTGTCAACTGCTCTAATACATAGCATGCTGATGATATATATATAATATCTAAAGAAACAAAATACACGAAAGCACAGGCTTATAGCTTGGCTTTGGGAGCGGACTCTTCCGCCGTAGCTTGGGCGTAGAGCTCATCCAGAAGCTGACGATACTGCTTCACCACGGGGGGGCGCTTTAGCTTGAGCCTACACCCAGAATCATTAGTACGATGTAACTTAACAAGATCATGACGGTCAAAAGCACTCACGTTGGTGTCAACAGGTTATTCTCAACTGTGAACGGATCAAGCATCAAAGCGCAGTTCTTAACCTTCTCGTAGCCTGCCAGCTTGTGCTTCTTCGCAACTCTCTCGAGGTCCTTAAGCACTGCCTTCCGAATCTTATTGTCATTCAATATAGACCTAATGCCTTCAATATCGGTCTCGCTGATAGACCGACCGAGCACTTTGCTAGCGAATGCAGCAAATGCATCAGGCTGGACCCCGAAAATGCCAACCAAGAATGTCTGAACGCTGTCACCATGGATATAGCCCTGTGCAAAGTAACCCAGCTCCGAAAGATACACGCCCTCCAAGCGCTCTGGTGAGATATACTCTCCCTGGGCCAGCTTCAGGACGTTTTTCCGGCGGTCAATAATAATGATGCGGCCCATGTCATCTATCGTACAGACGTCGCCTGTCCGGAACCATCCGTCTTCGGTGATGGCCTTACTGGTCTCTTCGGGATTCTTGAAGTACTCTTTGAAAACGTTTGTGCCCCGCAGAAGTAATTCACCGCGGGGGTAAGGTTTGTCCTCGACGGAGTAATCCATGTCAGGAAGGGACGCCAGACAAGCTTCGGTGCAGGGTGCCAGGCGTCCACAGTTGCCAGCGGTCAGATCTTTGGCAGACTGGGCGCACGCCATTGCATACGTCTCAGTTAAGCCATACCCTTGGACGAGATCAGCGCCCGTCGCAACTCTAAGGAAGTTGTGGAGAGAAGGATCAAGAGGCGCAGAGCCGGAGACCATCATTCTCGTACGTTCCAAGCCCAGGGCAGCGGCAACCTTCTTGGACCATATCCGGTCGTACAAGGCATGCTTGACAGTGGCCTTAGAAGGGTCGGGATTATTCAGGTTGGCTGTCTTGGCCGAAACGACATGTCTCGACAACGCGCCCTTGAAACCCGGTTGGTCCACAGTTGAGGCACGAATTGCGTTTCCAAACCGACTATAAAGACGAGGAACTGACATAAACCCGGTGGGTTTCAACAACTTAAGGTCATCGACTAGCTCAATGATATTTCCATGGAAGTAGCCAATCCGGGCACCCGCCCAGAAGGCTGCATGTTCGGATAAACGTGCATAAATGTGGGCTAATGGAAGATAGGATGCCAGCGTGTCACCAGCAGCCTGCTGGGTAGTGACAAGGGCCCCCGCAGTGGCTGCAACGGCATTCTCATGCGTCAGCACAACACCCTTCGGAGGTCCCGTAGTACCGGAGGTATAATTAATGGTGACTATGTCAGAAGGCTTGGGAACGTTGTAAGGGCGATTCGAAGCCGCACCCAATTCCTCGACTTGGTCTATCGTATAGATGGAGACGTCTTGTCCGGCAGCCACGGACTCCAAAATGGCTCTCTTTGAGTGGCCAACTTGCTCGCCACCATCAAGAGGATCCAAACTGATGATAAGCTTCAGATTGGGTAAGAGGGGCTTCAGCTTAAGCAAAGTTGGGATATGCGGCAATGATGTGACGACGCAATGCAGCTCTGCGTGATTTATAATATATTCGGTTGCGTCTGAGGCAAGAACATCATAGATTGATACGGAATACAAACCTTGGGACATGCATGCCAGGTCTGTCACGCCGAGTTAGCGCCATCTGAGAGTAAGGAATAGAAGGCAACCGCATACCTGTGATCTGCCACTCGGGGCGATTTTGGCACCACAGCCCGATACCGTACTGGCCAGGGCGATGGCAATTGTGTTTGTGGTGCAGTTCCACTAACCCAGCACCGAAATCAGCCCGCCGCTTTTGAACAGCCTGATAATCCAGCCATTGGTATGGGCCGAAGGTCTTGGTTGTCGGGTTGTACGGGCGCCATCCCAAGCAATGATTTTTCGGTACTCGGTTCGCAGTCGATTCGAAGAGGTCATGCGCAGTAAGAACCTAATAAGAAAGATGTCAGTCCTCAGCAGCGCCAAGCTCGGAAAATATACGCTTACCTGTGGATCCAATGTCTTCACGAGTTCCTTTTGCGCAAGATAGGCACGGTAGATCTTGCTCCGTCCCGGCTCCTCAGTCCCTGGAAGGGCCACTGAGTACGGTGAGCCCTTCGGAGGCTCTTGCCTCAACTCCTCCGCACGAGCGAGGTGGGTGGGTTGTTGATTGAAGAACATTACGACAGTTGCGACCTATGCTGACAAACATCGCGGCAAAGTTAGCTATGTATACATAACCCCCCTACATCGATTTGAAGAAGCTCTGTATTTTATCCCAACGTCAAAGGGGGGATCAAATCATACCAAGACTCAGACCCAGGAAGTGCTGGCAGACACTGATAAATGCTGCGAGAAGGGGAGTTTCCAGTGTCCGTAAGCGGAATTTGCAAGCTGGGGGTCCTTTCGAATCCAGGTGAGCGTAAGCGGGAAAGGCTGAGGAGAAGAAGGTACAGCCCGGTTGGGAGGCGTTTGAAGGAGATAAAGAGTAGAAGAGAGGAAAGGAAATGGGAAACGGTTAAGGAGAAGTATGAACCTGGCGGACAGTCGGGGGGAGGAAATCCCAAAGTAGGGCGCTGAGTGGCCGAGCCATACCCACGATGTCTCTTTGCCTCCACGCGAATGTGAAATGAACCTCGGCACTTACACAGTTCATGGAGTCTGGGGAGGGAACCTTGCAAACAATAATGGATTAGGCATTCCGGGCGCTCCGTTTAGGGACCAGTTCGATAAGGTGGGCGGTGTGGGTTCCCATGATTCAGGGGAATCCAGAGCGATTAGTCGTCCATGGTACGGGTACATAGAATGAAAGTGCCGAGGCCAGGAATAGTTCCCAAATTTGAAGACCACTGGGGTTATGTACTATTCCTCGGGCTTTTCCCCGTTGAACCACGAGGAATCTACGTATGGTGGTCTCTTTATCAGGCTATTTTTATTACTGTACTTTTCTTTATACGTATAGAGAGACTTGTATCTTCCGGGGCCCCATGATGACCCCTCTCTGAAAGTGGATCGACGTGATCAATTTTTTTTTTAACATTGATACTTGCATTGTGCTTACAGGTTGACAAGTGGTAGAAATACTCGCCGTCGTCGTCGTTGTTGTCGTTTCGAAGTATTGAGGTATTGAATACAAATTAAGTGTGCATAAAGATCATCCATCCCGTGACGCCTTCTCTCTCTCTGTTCTCTCTCTCTCTCTCTCTCTCTCACATGCTTACGGTCACTTTAACCGAGTACTGCCACTTCCGTTCCCTCCAGAAGTGACAACTAGCTTATTATTATGATTTTGTATCTATGTGTCCCAGAGAGGACTCATTTTCTAAATAAACCACAGAAGCAGGAGGAAGAAGAAGAGAGAGAGAGAGAGAGAGAGAGAGTGTGTGTGTGTGTGTGAAAAAAAAAAAAAAGAGAAACCCTCTCCAATGTGGTAGATGCTCTCTGAAATTGGAGAATGTATAGTACCGTTACTACTGACTAGTAACATGTATGGACTTGGGCTTGCCTTGATCGGCCTTCGCATGTGGTGAATTTCATGTGAAGTCCGTCCCCCTTCCCCCAGCCACATGAACTATTTTTTTTCTCTTTTTCTGTTTTTTCTTTTCTTTACTTTTCTGTTCCTTGTTTTTTTTTTTTTTTTTTTTTTTTTTTTTTTTTTTTTTTTTTTTTTTTTTTTTTTTTTTGACTTTCTCTTGATGACCTCTTTAGTTGGTTCTTAGAGTACGAAGGTAATTAACAGAGTGTTTGTTTTGCCTATCTATAGTTAAAACCTATTGAACGCATCTGAAATATAAAATATTAGAATCATTTGATTTGAGATCAGAGGATATGAAGAGTAGTATATCATAGCCATTCAACCTAAACTCCATGCCATGCAAACAATTAGGGAAAGATCAAATACTGTACAAAACGGAGGAAAACGACTCAATCAACCTGAAACCCCCGGTATGAATGACTCCCCTGCCGACCCACCGTGCAAGTCCGCGAGTAGCCCTCTCAGAGATGTATACATAATATATAAATATATATTCGTGGTGTATGTGCAAAAGAAACCCCCCCCCCTACACACCAAAAAAACATTATAAGAAAAAGGCGCCCGAAAGTGAGTCAATACTCTCGTGGGCAATTCAAACGTTTGGAACTAACCTCGAAACGAGCGGAAGAACCGTTTATACCACTTTGGAGTGGTGGTTTCCCAGGACTCATTTTCAAGGGAAACCCGACCGGTATCGATATCGGCCTCCAGTGGAGGAACAAACGACGTCCGATAGAAGATTTTATGTCCCACATAGAGTACCACGAAGAGAATCAAACTGAGGTAGGCGATAAAGAAATCTGTTACACTGAACTTTGGGATCCAAGCAGTGAACCCTTGAGTCAAAATGATTAACACATTGAAGAAAAGCCCATACCAGGAGTACCAGGGCTGCCACATAGCCTTAAAGGGAAGAAGATCACGAGACATATTGCGAGCTTTCAAAGCTCGCATGAACGCAAGATGACAGGCATTCAGGGAACTCCAAGTGATGAAGCCTGCCACACCTGCGATATTGAGAAGCCAGTTGAACACTGTGCTACCAGCATTAGACACATTCATAAAACCGAGCAAGCCAAATGCTGCAGTGAAGGCGACACCGTAGTAGGGCACGCCCTTTTTCGATGTTTTCTTGAACCAGTGCGGGGCAAGCCCTTCTTGAGCCAAGCCGATTAGGATACGGCTACCACTGTAGACATTGGAGTTTGCGGCGGAAAGCACAACGGTTAACAGGACGGCATTGATGATGTCAGGCAGAACCTTGACGCCCGCAAGTCTGGCCGCAATGACGAATGGTGAGGAATTTGCATCGTTTCCGTCCTTAACGAGGTCCTTATTGGTGTAGGGAACCAGCAAGCCGATGAAGAAGATAGTTAATACGAAGAAGAACAGAATGCGGTAGAAAGTCTTGCGGATGGCGGAAGGAATAGTTTTGCGAGGGTTTTCAGTTTCACCTGCCGCAATACCAACCAATTCCGTTCCCTGGTATGAGAAACCCGCTTGAATCAGCACGGCCCAAAAGCCCACAAATTTGGCTGTTGAGTCTGGAGAAACACCGTCGTAAGGTGCAAATGGGCCTGGATTACTCCAATAGGTGAATCCCAGGTATCCTTTCTCACCGACCCCCGCATCAATGCAAATTGCAAAGATCATAAATCCAATAACGGTGATCACCTTGACGCTAGCGAACCAAAACTCCAGCTCGCCGTAAAAACTGACAGGTAGGAAATTGAAAAGAGTAATAACCACCCAGAATACTGCGATGAAAATGGCGATGTTGATATCCTTGTCCCAAAACTGTATGATCAACCCCGTCGCAGTCAGCTCTAGTGCAAAGGTACTAGCCCATGAAAACCAATATATCCATCCCATGGCGAAACCAAGGCTGGGGTCGATTAATCGAGCTGCGTAGGACGTGAACGCTCCTTGAATTGGCAGATAACTTGCTATTTCACCCAGGGCCTGCATGACAGAGAACACGATAGTGCCGACGAAGAGATATGCAATCAAAGCGCCTACTGGGCCTGCTGTACTGATGGCGGTGCCACTGCTAATAAAAAGACCTGTACCAATCGTGCCACCTAATTCTGGTCAGTAGGCTTTTCCTCCGTGAGCAAGTAGGTTTCAGTGAATGACGGCAGGCACATCAGGTGAGGAATGAATAAGAGGACCTCCATACCAATGGCAATCATTTGTAGATGTCGGCTTTTGAGCTGGCGCTTTAGATCTGGAACTGGGTTCGACTCGCGAGTAGCACCATGCTTCTCGCAGTCCAGATCCTTTAGATCGGACGATGGGTCGGTAGCATGGACCTCAAAGGCCCCATCATTGGCCATCCCGTGTTTTCCCTCAGATTTTGACGTGATGTTAGACCCGCCCTCAAATGCCATATTTGGACCTGGACAGTCCAACAGCGGAGGATGAAGCTAGGACGAAGACAAGTCGTCGTGAGGCGTAGAAAGTCGAGAGGCTCTAGGTGAGGAAAAGGCTGGAAGGGTTGGCTCCACCGGAATTCTTTTCGAGTCACAACTGCACTCCAGCGGGCAGAGCCTTTTTATTCTCTGTGGAGCAAACTAGTACTCAAGCCAAAGGAATGGGGTTGTACAGAGTAGGCGTCAAAGCATGAACCTGCTTCTTTCAGAGTGCAAGAGATAATGGGAACGGCGAATGACAGCGATGGGAAACAAGAGATTATGTGTGTACCACCAGAAAATGTTATGTAAAAAGAATGATCAAAGTGAGGGCGGATGGAGACCCAGCGCAACGGATGCAACGCTGGTGAGATAGGCTAAGGAGAGGCAGATAGATAACCCTAATGACTGATGATAATAATAATAGCAACTTCTCTTGCTGAAAAAAAAAAAGATGAAAAAAAAATTTGGTACCTAAGGAAGGAGAAAGATTTTTCAATCCATTGGAAGACTAGATACGGAGCACCTATGTCTAATTGAACTGCTGTGTGCCACTCAACCGCTGAAAACTTTTCCATCCGCAGAGGGAGGCTCCGTATATTTTCCTGGCCGCTCCATCTTGAAGTGGGTCCTTGATAGGAAATTTTGGGCGGAGGAAATTTTTTTCTCGTAAGTTCGTGACGATAATGTGGCGGCAAAGGAAAACCAGCACCAATTCGCCTGGGTCTCTCAAATCATGTTCATGCTAGCAAATGCTTAATTTTTTTTAGTTGTAAAAGAATATGTCCTGTAGATATATCTAGGATCACTTTTTTTTTATCTTCGACGGATACTGAATTCCGTGGCTGTGCACTGGGGGTTGCCTGGTCTTTTTAAATATTTCCATCCCTCAACGGTTGTCGGCAACTGAATTCCCGAAGAGGGGAAAAGAACCCTAAATTCTAAAGTAGGTAATAGATAGCATCGTTCTTCGAAGCGGATACCTACCTTGAAGTAAGCCCAGGTGCCAGGGAAATCCCTCTATCCAATATCTATGTATTGATCCGATATCTTATTACCTATGTATGTTGTTCAGTGACTTTAATTCTTTCTATATCTAAATCTATAGGATCTTATGCAAACACAATCTCCTACGATATGACCCTTCGACCATGTCCTACTACGTCGTCGGGTAATTCTTTCAACTCCATAGGTCTCCTCTTACCTTTCCCTGGCCCTGTGAAATTAAGCTTGTACATGCGACCACACCTGCACAGGAGCAAATGATATCTAGTCAGTTCAGAACTCCAGCACCCAACTTAGGGAAATAAAACTCTGGCCACACATAGACACATACATAGGCATTAGCTTGTCTGACAGAACTTCATATCTAGTTATATACATTGATAAACAAAGAAGGGGGGGGGGGTTGGTTTCCACTCAAGAATATTGGCAACTCAGGACTCAGAAGCGAACCATCAGATGCAAAACGATCAAGTTGCATAGCATAATCAGATAGAGCTATCGCAAAATCACTGGGCCCTGTTCTTTTGCCTTGTCTAAATCGTCAGGATCCCATTGACTCTCTTCGCTTTCCGGCACCCCTTACACCATGAATATTATCCTTGAAATCGAATAAATTAGGGACCAGCGCATATATCGTAACACATATAATATAACACCCAAACGTCGGGTTTCATAACATGCTATCATTCGAGGATTTCACCTAAATCACTGAGAGGCAGCTCACGGCACCGCCGCTACCATTCACTTAGACGCCAACGTGAACAGTAGTTTGAGGGGCAGGCTTCGTACCAGTGCTTGACCTGGTACGCAAAGCACCGAGAACCGCCACTACTGTTGTGGTCGCAAACAAAGCCCTGCGTACCTTATATCAGCAACTAGTATTACAGCAGCTATATAATGCGGCATGGCACTCTAAGCCACGGAGGACATACCACTCGAATGCACCAAATACTGTGGCTGCCTGAGCACAGTTGCAGGCGCTCCAATGACAGAACATAGGAGCAGGAAGCAGAACACCCAAGGCAATAAACCCTGCAAACCAGAAAATCATGGTGATCGCCTCCACAGCCGGTATAACGAAGCGATGTGCGATTTGGGGGAAGTGCACAGGCGCAAGGGCGAGATACGGAGTTGCAACAAAAGCCGTCCAGATGCTATTGAAAAGCATAAAGTTGACAGTGTCGTTATTATACACACTGACAACTTTTCTTGAGAGTCAGTGCCCTGTCAGCGTACTGTATTGACGACAAGGTGACTAACTGTATGCGGTCAAACCAAGAATGATGATCGCAAAGACCACTTGAACAACCCGCACAGTATAAATCCATGGGAAATCCAAAGCCATCGTGGGCAAAAGGTAGTGAGTCCCTTTGGCTCTTTCTCGTCGTCCACAACGCAATCAGGGTGAGAACGGAGACACTATGCTTGACGAGGTTGCTACACCTAGCCTGTCAAAATTAGTTATCTGATAAATCCGCGGGGGAAAAATGGAAATGGGAATATATATGTGTATGTGTGTGATTGTGAGAGAGTTTTTACGTAGCAAGGCCGGTGATCTAAGAGCATGTGGTAAACTTTGCTGTCGAAGATCTTTTGCCTTTTTTCGGCAAAGAAACCAAGTCGTCGAATATTCTTTTAACATAATTCTTACCCTAGATTTCAGCTCGCGGCACGGGACGAGTTGATACTAGCGAAGATGTCGTTTCTGCCGACCTTGGAATGAATGCCCGCGTCGGTGGCTGAATTTCCAGGGTTAACACCTCGAGTATCTCTACCCCTTTATACGGTCGTTTGTTGTATGGAGAGAAGAAGATTACAAAAGGTCTCAGGAATTCAAGGAAGGGGCAGCTGGCCAATATTATAAGCAGATGAATTATCGGAGGTTCGTTTGGTGGATTGGAAGCCCGTGATCATCATCATCAAATCAATACGGCTGCCTATGACGACAAGCGTCTCGCGGCGCACTCATGGATTGGTTGAGGAGTGGCTGACAATCCATGATCTCATGAGATGCTAATTTAGATTGGAAAATGCAGACTGGTTTGTTGGCAGACTCTGATTGATTGTGACGAGGATCTACCCGTTAACTGCCACGGCTACGACAAATATAGTAGTAGTTCAGTACATCCATGATGTATGGATGTATGTTAGTATACCTATCGGGTAGAGAACGTGACCAGCCCTACAATGGCCTCAATTATCTAACTAACCTTAGCGCTTCAACTTAGTGGCGATCACCTACCTAGGTAGTACTAGGTGGTACCTGGCCATGGTAAATTGCCCTGATTTAACAAACTTCCAGGTGGAAGGTTTCTGTGGAACTGTATGATGCTAACCTCCATCAATACTCAGGTACAAGGTAATACAGTACAACCAAGGTACTCATTACTGTAGGTTCTTATAGGCCGTGGACGTTGGGTTTCCCCTTGCAGTGACCGGAAGTGACTTACTAAGTACTAGTTACTCCGCTCCGTTCCCCACGTACTACTACGTAATTATGGAACTCTCGGGAGAGAGTGTTGTTATCGGGGTAGTTCGGGTTCAGTCCGGGGAAATACTATACATATATTATGGGTGGATCATTCCAGCACAGTCTGCATAGATGGGTCTCTACTGTACTCTGTAACCATATTAATATTATATGTATGTGTATATGTATATATGTGTGCAGGTATGAATGTATCAGATTCACTGATGGACACAATCCACATCCCCATAACAGCGTCATGTCATGTGAGTACTGCTAGTAGAAACTGTGGTCAGCAAAACGGCAAAATGCCCTTCTTTTGTTCAACTATAGGTATCCATATATGGACAGGACTATTTGCTTCTTATTTGGGGGGGGGGGTGGATTTTCTTCTTTTCTTTTCTTTCTGTTTTTTTAACCTTTTTCTTTTTCCAATCCCCCCTCCTCCACTGATCACGCCATCGTAGTCGCGCGTTAATGTTGCTACTTGAACCCCCGCACATTTAAAAGCAACGAAGTCGATTATTTCCCTCCTTTATAAGCTCTCCTGCAAGCCCTGAGTAGTAACCGCTGGTGATTTACTCTTACACTGAACGCAATTCGTGATAGATATTCCAACTACAAAGAGGCAGCAGCTGTTTCGTTCCAAGGTACCAATGGCTGAGTCACGACAACCTCATTTTGAAACTCTTCAGCTTCATGCTGGGTATACATATCCACCCCCATGGTGCATAACCAGCTCGTACAGATGCAGAGGACTAATGGATGTCAAAGCCAGGAGCCTGACCCGACAACCAACTCTCGCGCTGTGCCTATTTATGCGACCACGGTTAGTTGATCCCCCAGGGTGCTTCTTTTTCTCTCTGCAATCCTGGTTGTATATAGCGCCCTACTAAGTGATACTAACACTTGTAGTCTTACACATTTAATGATTCTGCCCATGGCGCTAGGCTTTTCGGCCTCAAAGAGTTTGGCAATATTTATAGTCGTATCATGAACGTAAGTGATGACAGACTGCAGGCCCCCGAAGGTAAAGAAGTAACCACACTAACTCCATACAGCCGACAGTCGATGTCTTCGAGAAGCGTATTGCGGCCCTCGAAGGTGGCGTTGCTGCGGTAGCAGCCTCTTCTGGCCAAGCGGCCCAGTTCATGGCAATCTCAGCACTTGCGCATGCAGGTGACAATATCGTCTCGACCAGTAACTTGTACGGAGGCACATACAACCAGTTCAAAGTTTTCCTCCCCCGCCTAGGGATCACGACCAAATTTGTCCAAGGAGACAAGCCAGAGGATATTGGTGCGGCAATTGATGACCGCACCAAGGCCGTTTATGTCGAGACGATCGGGAACCCTCGATACAATGTGCCTGATTTTGAGGCCATCGCTAAAGTTGCCCATGAGAAGGGTGTGCCCTTGGTAGTATGTATAGGTGTGTTGGGTGATTGGCTAGCGCAGGCGTTGACCATGGACTAGGTTGATAACACTTTCGGGGCCGGTGGCTACTACTGCCGTCCTATCCAACATGGTGCCGATATCGTGGTGCACAGTGCCACTAAATGGATTGGTGGTCACGGTACAACCATCGGTGGTGTCGTGATAGATAGTGGCAAATTCGATTGGGGTAAACATGGTGCCCGATTCCCGCAGTTTGTGGAGCCGTCCGAAGGTTACCATGGCTTGAAGTTCTGGGAGACCTTCGGAAATTTGGCCTTCGCAATCCGTGTCCGCGTTGAGATCCTTCGGGATCTCGGATCTGCATTGAATCCATTTGCTGCACAGCAGCTAATCCTTGGTCTGGAGACTCTTAGCTTGCGTGCTGAACGGCATGCAAATAATGCTCTAGCCCTGGCGAACTGGCTGCGTACTAACGACAATGTGGGCTGGGTTTCATACCCGGGCCTCGAGAATCATCCCAGCCATGGTACCGCAAAGCGTTATCTGACGCACGGCTATGGCGGTGTCTTATCCTTCGGTGTCAAGGGAGGCACCGCTGCTGGAAGTCAGGTCGTTGATGGATTTAAGTTAATTAGCAATCTAGCCAAGTGCGTCCCTCGAATGGTGACTATGGATCGTTACAGCCTTAGCTAATCAGTCTGATAGTGTCGGAGATTCCAAAACGCTTGCCATACACCCTTGGTCTACAACACATGAGCAACTCACTGAGCAAGAACGGCTCGAATCAGGTGTTACTGAGGATGCTATCCGTATTTCTGTCGGTACTGAGCACATTGACGATATCATTGCCGACTTCGAACAGTCATTCAAGGCGTCTAGTTCCGCACGTTCCTAATATGGGGTTACAATGAGGAGACGGTCGAACAATAGACTGTCTGGATCTGTTAGCTGGAACTGCTGAAGCAAATTAGCAACATTATAGCAGTGGAGAATCGAACTGGAGTGTACACAGAAAGGTAAGATTTACTGAGTCAAACTATCAAGGGCACTACGTATGCGCTTGCAACCCCAAGGTTGAGTCGATACAAACAGTATCTTCGGTTGCGGTTATATATGTACATGCATGTAGGTATACGCTCCATATATACTGTACATAATCATAGTCTATATCCGTTCCGATTTGAATAGGGTATGCCTGAAACAAGATTTGTGAACCCTGTAAGTTAGAAATACTATAACAATAATGTATAAGTGAATAACAAAACTACGGGTTTTTTTTTCAGTGCTCACCATTTTGTATAGTTAAAGATCTTAGTAATATTGTAAGTACTAGTACGGTATCAAAAACCTCCAAAATCGAAGTATTTTGAGAACTAATTTTAACAAATTTATTTGGTTTAAATAAAATGAGAATTGAATGCCCCAACATATCGCCAGACACCGCATTATTTGAGAAAAAACAAAATAGACCGAGCAGATATAAACTGCATTGCTGATTTTCGAGTATGGGATAGAATGAAACCACGCGAAGCCGCCCAAGTTCAAAGGTAAAGAGAAAAAGAAAGATAGCAAGAAAGAAAGTGGCCCATCGCCAATTTCTCAAGGAAAAGTTCGGATTTTAAGCCAATGGCATCATCTGAGAAGCACCAACGCACACAAGAAGGCAAAGCCATGCCCATAATGTCCGATTGCCCACTCAAATGGCTGAAGATCACTTTCACTGATGTAAGCATGCCTGTTTGAAGTGCTCAAGTAAAAGAGTTGTAACGCCATGTTCCGTATATGATTTACAATGAAATAGAAGAGATAAAGCTTGTATCAAAACAAAGGCTGAATGAAAGCAGTAAAGACGATGTCTTTGCAATAGCAGTATTTTCTTGATGAGTTCGAACTTGATGAAGGACTTAGTTGCCCCCTTGGCCGGGGGGTGGGGGCTGTGCTGACCCGCTAGACGCTCCAGCTTGTGCTCCTCCCATCATGAATCCTGGAGGAAACATGGGCATACCGGGAAAGGAAAATCCAAAACCGGGCACGGCAGGAGGAACGCCCACATTATTCGCATTGGAGATATCTCGATCCGGTTGACCTCCATGGCCGCCAGCGCCCACTCTGGCCGAAGGCCCCTCACGGTCTGGTCGGGGGAAGCGGTCCTGCTGAGTTCGGGATGAGATAGGACCCCGTTTTCCCCCAGTATCAGTTGCAATCCGCCTGCTGATAGCTACGAGAACAAGTCAATTTGGAGTACTCCTAAATTCCTCTGGGTAAGGTAAACAAACCTTTGGATGAGACTCCAGCACCGATCTCGATATCTGGCTCTTCCACAACCATGCCACTCTCTATAGGTCTGCCTCCAGTCCCGCCATACTCAGCAGTAAGCATCCATTTCCGATCTGCCTCCGTAAGTCGTTCAACCGGAATTATACTAATGCCTGTTTGGTAGTCGCTACAGTCACGTGGTCCGAATCCGACACCCCATCGAGTCTGGAGATTGATTAGATATTACCACTAATTACAGCAGGGTGTACTTACTCTAAGTTGCATGTCCCCAGACTTATAGGACTCCATACCTTCACGGGCAAGCACGGCATCCTGGCGGCTGATCATCTTGATGAAAGCATGACGTTTATCTATGTTGACAATGCAAGTCTGCACGATGCCAAACTTGCTGAATAGAGAGCGCAAGTGTGCCTCGGATGACCTGTCAAGTTGTTAGCATCTGATATGCGGAAAACCGCAGGCATGACTCACGTTACGCCACCAACAAAAAGGGTTCGGCTCAAGACTGCATAAAGGGTCAGTTGAGAAGGCGGGAACGAATAGTTTGCGATTGAGCCGGTACGAACCTTTGATATTGCCTTGCCCGATAGAGTAATCCCACTCGATAAATTTGGGTCCGGGAGGCGGCAGAGTAGGGTCCTTACGGGGAGGAGACGGAGTACGACGTCTACGCCCAGGAGGGCTGCGCTGACGATAATCATTCCCACGCCGGCCACGGGGATCACCACCCCTGCGACCGGGTGAGTCACCATGGTATTCGCCGTAGACTGGACTGTCACGACGACGAGGAGGAGACACATCACGACGCCTATCCCAGCCTGGGGACCGGGAACGGCGACGATACTGGCCTGGAGGTGAGCGTATATAGTCACGGTCCCGTTCACGGTCCCGGTCAAACTCACGTGATTGGGAATCGGGACGACCCCAGGCATTGACATTTTGGCCTGGTAAATTAAAGCTAGCAGCAGCCTGGGTAGGATTCATGTTGCCCATATTAGTGGCATTAGACAAACTAAGAATCTGCAGAGCAGTGGCCCACTGGTCCTGTGGAATTCCCTGCGCAGCCAGGAGCTGTAAGAGCTGGAGTTGCTGTTGCAGAGCATCGGTCGCAACAGCGGGAGTGGGCTGAGCTGGGGCTGTAGTCGCCTGCGGCAGTAGCGCAGCCAGTGGATTCTGTGCTGCAGTTAATGGGTTCGGGGTCTGACTCTGGCTTTGCGGTTGTACCAATGCCGTGTTTTGAGCGATATTACTCAAGTTAGCGAAGGGTGTCGCCATAGCCCCAGCAGTAAATGGGTTTACGCTAGCCTGTCCATTCTGGGATTGTGAAGCCTGGTCTACGGATGACGACACTGGCTGCGGAGCTGCACTTTGCTGGGCTAAAGTACCAAGGAGATTAGACTGCGGTGCTACTGCCGGCGCTGCCGATGCTGGTGAAGCCGCTGTGTTTTGTTTGGCCATATCAGCCAGGGCTTTCAATATACTAGAGGTATCCGGTGCGGACTGAGAAGTTGTCGAAATTGCACCATTAGATGGCAGCAGTAGCTGTGACTGCTGAGGACCTCCAAGAGGGATGTAATTTGGGGCAGGGGAGCCCTCCGGTGTGGTGGACTCAACATCTATAGAAGCAATATCAGAATCTTGCTTGGACTTATCTTGGCGCTTAGAAGAGAGCTGCCGATGACTCTTTAGGTTATACAGCCAAGTCGGGGTACGGCGTAATGGCGTCCGTATCTTGGAAAATGGAAAGGAAGGGAAACAAGCTTACTGTGTGCTGTGGGTGCGTTTAGTTTTTCTTTGAACGAGGCAAGCATGGGGGCAGGGAAAGTATATCCACGCTCCCAAATATCAACCAGCTTCCTGATTTTTTCCTATATGAAGAGACCATTGGATACGTAAGTTGAACTATTCGCCACAAATTGACAGAATAAACACCTAGAAAAGGAACGGCGGACTCTATGCAGAAAGGGGGGGATATATAGCGGGAGATACGTAGATCAAATCTTATACAGGCCACTGCGGGATTTGAATACAAATCTCCGCTGATTATCGACCGTACGCATGCCCGCAGGTTGTGTGGTAGTTTGATGGCTGTATGCATCTTGCATCTAGAGCGTACCTTTTGATCCTCAGGAGCGTTGTTTATGATATCAGTCATCAAGACAGGTAGTAATTCGGTCACTCTGTTAACACCAGCGGCGAAGGTTCCATCAGGAGCGGCACTACCAGATGGTTGACCTGCCTTGCGCGCTGCTTCTACCCACTGTCGAGTTACAGAGTCTACGACATAGAGTACGCCCAACTTGTGTGTTCCCGGAGCCTTCTTGAAGTGTGTATAGATCTTTTGGATAAGAACGGATTCATTCTGCAAAAAATAAGAAGGTTTGTTAGCCTGCCATCTCCTCCTATGATAATCCTTGTCAACCCAAGCTAGAAGGGATACAATACCTGGACATTCGCGGTGCAAAGAGACGTGATACTGTTGATCTTAGATCCTGAGACACCAGGTGGCTTAAGGGCGAGCATAGACTGGAGATAATTGTCCAGTTCTGCTACAGCAGACGACATTGTTGATAGTATGTATTAGGGGGGTTGGGTTCCAGTACAGAGGTATGGTTGGTAGATATTCCCAGAAAGATCTTTCACAGAACCTATCGCTTCAAATAATATGGTATAGGCGACAGTGTGTACCAAGGGGCAAACGAATCGTTTCTACTGGGAGATCCAGTCCGGTCAAGAAGATACTGTGATGTTTAGAGATAGCAAATTTTCTGGTTTTGGATCTCAAGATGTTGAGGACAAGTTCCTAAGCGGATTTCTGGTCGTATCACTACAGAATTCCACAAGCGGACTTCTGGCGACCAGGGGGGGCTTCCGCCTACAGCTGGAACACAGCCAAGCGATGGTGTCCAGGAAATTTGCGACTCGCGAGCGAGTATGTGTACAAGGTACGTCCTAGGGTGAAAGTTGTCAGGTAAGTCAAAAAGAGAGACAGATGTGATATATTACAAGGTAAAACGAAAATTGCAATAAAGAAGTAGATAAAGGTTGACGTGAAGGCGATGCTGTGAAGTGAAAGAAGTAGTAAGGAAGGAGTGATTTTCAGTAGACAAGGTAGTCAGTCAGGTGAGGAGAAAAATCATAAGTTACGCTAACCCTGAATTGGTAACCCACAATTTCGCTGACCTCTTGGACTCTCAAATTTCAGTTGGGGGCCTAAGGCTTGAAACATATATCACGTGTAAATTATCCTCCTTACTAAGCTTCAATGATGACCTCAGGCCGGTGAGTCGAATGTGGTACTTTGTAAAGTACTAGGTTTGAGTTAAGGCGTTGCCCTTCTGGGTGCAGGCCCACAAGGAGAAGCCGAAGAATCTGCCGCGGTGAAGTTCGAGACAATCGAGGTATGAATTATACTACAGAGCACAGAGTACCGATTCCAAGACAGAATATGCTGCATGCGCTGTATCTCTAGCAGGGTAATTTAACTTGATTAATCAACGTCTCATTCATAACCTGGTAGTACTCAATTGGTTATCTGATTCTTGGTACGGAGTACGGAGTACTACAGCTACCTTAGTGATGGGTCCGACCCAAACTCGGGTCGCGGCCGACGTCACTAGTCATAAATTAAAAGTGAATTACTCCGTTTACGGATTGAATGCGTGCCGAGATCGTCAGTTTTGCTGGCGAGAGACCACGCAGTCGATATTAGAATAGATCAATTTGAATTGTGTGATTATAAACACATACTATAGACCTTGGGGCAAAGGAAGACAAGGATGACCATGCCTGTAAATTATATTACAGCGAGGAGTTGGGTAATATCAATAATGAAAGAAATGAAAGGAATTAAAGAAAAATAAACATGGGAGAGCGAGCTGTTTTGCCTAGGTAATTAATTACTCCGGTACGCCGTCCCGCGCAACGGAATCTGGCGGGCGAGGGATCACATATACCTTACGTCGCCGAAGAAGGGATTCGGGAGACCGGGCTACCTTCCGGGGCATAGCATTACGGTACAGTACGGAATCCCGCCATTGCCTTGCCTCTTTGCCGACCTTTACTGTACCGCCCATGTACCGGCTGTACCATTACGGTCAGATGGGAAAAAAAAAAAAAAGAGCTTCTCCCCGAAACCTCAGCATCTTCTCTTCTTCTTTCTCTTTATAACTATCTTAATATACCCAGACCCTCTCCATTCCTCAGTTATATCCAACCGCTCAACAAAGGTTGTTTGATTCGACATGGCTTCTTCCTTGAGAATCGGAACTTCTGTTCTTCGTTCCACCTCTCTCGCCGGTAAGCCGGTCGTGCAGTCCGCTGCCTTCAATGGTTTGCGCTGCTATTCTACCGGCAAGGCCAAGGTTCGTCATAGTTTCTAGGTCTCTACCGATTCTTAACGTGTCTAACTGCTATTATTTCGAACTATACAGTCCCTGAAGGAAACGTTTGCCGACAAGCTCCCTGGCGAGATTGAGAAGGTCAAGAAGCTCAGGAAGTATGCACGACACCCGAGTAATACCTTGTCCACGAATTATTTATTTGCTAACCACACCAATCAATGCTTGTAGGGAGTATGGCAACAAGGTCATTGGTGAGCTCACCCTTGACCAGGCCTACGGCGGTGCCCGTGGTGTGAAGTGCCTTGTGTGGGAAGTAGGTCATGACGCAACGGAGCCAACAGCTACCACGAGGATCGCTAATTCTAGTTCAGGGTTCTGTTTTGGATTCCGAAGAAGGTATCCGTTTCCGTGGATACACTGTATGTATCACCAACTCCTTTCGGAACTATCCTTTATACTTATGGTTGCATAGATCCCCGAATGCCAGAAGCTGTTGCCCAAGGCCCCCGGTGGCGAGGAGCCTCTTCCCGAGGGTACGCTAACCCACTAGAAGACGATTAATGTATATTGCTAATAAACTGCAGGTCTCTTCTGGCTGCTGTTGACCGGCGAAATTCCCTCTGAGCAGCAGGTTCGCGATCTGTCTGCTGAGTGGGCTGCTCGCTCTGACCTCCCCAAATTCATTGAGGAGCTTATTGACCGCTGTCCCAGCACTCTTCACCCCATGGCCCAGTTCTCTCTGGCTGTCACTGCCCTTGAACACGAGTCTGCTTTCGCCAAGGCCTACGCTAAGGGTATCAACAAGAAGGACTACTGGAACTACACCTTCGAGGATTCTATGGACCTCATTGCCAAGCTTCCTACTATCGCCGCGAAGATCTACCGCAACGTCTTTAAGGACGGCAAGGTCGCTCCTATCCAGAAGGACAAGGATTACTCCTACAACTTGGCTAACCAGCTCGGTTATGGCAACAACAATGACTTCGTTGAGCTTATGCGTCTGTACCTGACCATCCATTCTGACCACGAGGGTGGAAACGTCAGCGCCCACACCACACACCTTGTTGGTAGTGCTCTGAGCTCTCCTATGCTTTCTTTGTCTGCTGGTCTGAATGGACTGGCTGGCCCCCTTCACGGATTGTACGTTCACCCCTCATCGAACGGAAGATGAACTAGAAACGAACAGAAAGATGGAAACACAAGAGAACCCATATAGCTAACATATTCACCTGAACAGGGCGAACCAGGAAGTGCTTAACTGGCTCACAAAGATGAAGGCCGTCATTGGCAACGACCTCAGTGACCAAGCCATTAAGGACTACTTGTGGTCCACCCTCAACGCTGGTCAGGTTGTTCCCGGATATGGCCACGCCGTCCTCCGTAAGACCGATCCTCGTTACGTTTCTCAGCGGGAGTTTGCCCTTCGCAAGCTCCCTGATGACCATATGTTCAAGCTCGTCAGCCAGGTTTACAAGATTGCTCCTGGTGTGCTGACTGAGCACGGCAAGACCAAGAACCCCTTCCCCAATGTCGACGCTGTAAGTCTATTGCGCTTTTTTAGATCCCCCCACCACAAGCCAACAAATGCTGATCTATTTCTAGCACTCGGGTGTTCTTCTTCAGTACTACGGCCTGACTGAGGCTAACTATTACACCGTCCTGTTCGGTGTCTCTCGTGCTCTTGGTGTTCTTCCTCAGCTGATCATTGACCGCGCCCTTGGCGCCCCCATTGAGCGCCCCAAGTCCTTCAGCACTGAGGCCTACGCCAAGCTTGTTGGTGCCAAGCTGTAAATTTGTTGAATGACGCGAGAAATCGGAGGATATTTTTATGATTAAACACACCATTTTGTATTTTCCCCTTACTATCTTATTAGACTAGGATGCGATGGGTGCTGTAGTTAGTTTGGTTAATGTATGATAGGACCTGGTCCGGGTGGACCTTGTAGCAGCGCTCCAATATCGTGTCAATTTTTTGACTAGATTAGATGTCTTCTCGGTCCAGCACTTGCGTGATGAAAAATGACCACTACCAATTAGAAACACAGAAAAAACCTTCTATCTATCGAAGGGCAAAGTCACGGTTTGGTCTAACGCCACGGACCAGGAAGAGAAGGAAGGAATGTGAAAAATAACAATGATGGTAAATAACAATGATGATCATGAAGCGGCCGGCAATACGCAGGTACAGTACCAACTACATTGGGCATGTATTTGGATGGGGATGAATGCGGTTCCCGAAACCACCTTGTGATTTCCGAGGTTTATCTGGCATGGACTCCATATGCTTGCTGCATACTTCGTAATAATCTCAGAGTCACATGAATAACTGTTCAGGTACGTACTGTAGTACCTTCCAGGTACCTATACTAATCCTCCAAGCCTGCATGTTACCGGCAGTCGGGTATCTCGGTCACATACTACTAGTTGAACCACGCCTTCCCAAGAATAGAAGAGGGAAAACGTATAATGCAAAGAAAATACAAATTTACACAACAGTGTTATAAAATGTGATCTTCCACCCGACCTAGGAAGGAATAAAAAATAAAATTAAAAAAAATAAATTAATATACGAAGTAGAGCGCGCACACACCTCTAGCATCCTAACATATTATTTTATTTAAGGTCCATACATACACGCAGTCGATATGACCCATAGTAAATGTGTGTAGTGAGCTGCCCGTGGCTGTTTGTTTACATATCTGGGGCATGGGCCAGGAGGTTGAGAGGAATTTGAGACTGGGATTGGCACGGCTCAACCGTTTCTGTAAATTGCAAGCTTTCAGGACAGCAAATTCAAGAATAGGCAATGTTGGGGGGCACCCGATTTGCTCCGTTGGCTCAACTGAAGCCAATTACACCGCCGGACCACAATGGGCCTAGTGCCAGGACTCAGCCTAGAATTACTCCAATTCAGTTTAGCGTCTCCCCAATGCCCCCGACGTCGGGTTTGTTTTTGCGGTTTGAGGGGGGACGGCAACTGGCCTGAGGCCGTCGGATTCCTAGTCGGGCCTAGCACCTTGTTAACTTGGAGTACGTACGCCGGGTATTCCATCCTCCTAGGCTTTATATTTCCAATCCTTCCTGTTCTGCTTGACCATCACTGCATCTCCTTTCCCTCTACTTTATCGGCTACTGAAATCACCCTCTTCCTGCCAACATACGATTTTCACCGATTATTCCCGGCGCTTGAAGTTCGATTGAAAGCAATCGATCACCCCCCTGACAACTTCTCCTGATCCCTTAGGCGACGAAGCCCCCAACATCCCTTGGTCAGGGCCCCTTTCAGCGCTCCCCAAGGTTAGAGATGTCTACAGCTGCAGCTGAGATGGCCCCTGCCGGCCAGAAGCTCGAGAAGAAGCCGGTCAAGTTCAGCAATCTGTTGCGTAGGTGTCACCCAGCAGGATAGATAACGGCTCGGTTCTGATAGTCTTTGTGCAGTCGGCGCAGGATTGAATATGTTCGAGTAAGTAATGCGACTGATGCTCTATGTCTCACTATGAGAAGTGAAAAGGGATAGATCCCCTGTTCTGACATGATTACTAGAGTCACCACTTTGGGACAGGTATTATATTTTCGGTCTACTCGAGAAGATTTGGTGATTCCCCCTGCTAATGTATACTTCAGCCGCTGGAAGTGATCAAGACGACCATGGCCGCCAATCGAGGCGATAGTTTTGCCAGCGCTATGGGTCGGATATGGGGTCGTGGCGGGATCCTCGGTTGTAAGTAGCCTTCCTTCCCGTTATCCGACAAGTGTGGGGGCTGTAGTTTCTAACATAGGATGACTATGTAGATTATCAAGGTCTCATTCCATGGGCCTGGATTGAGGCCTCCACCAAAGGCGCCGTTCTTCTTTTCGTCGCTTCTGAGGCGGAATTCCGTGCCAAGGTGCTCGGTGCGCCAGACTTCCTCGCTGGTATCTCAGGAGGTATGGCAGGTGGTATTGCCCAGGCATATGCCACTATGGGCTTCTGTACCTGTATGAAGACAGTCGAGATCACCAAGCACAAAATGGCTGCCCAAGGTGTAAAGCCTCCAAGCACCTTCGCGACATTCATGGATATCTACCGCAAGGAGGGCATCCGTGGTATCAACCGCGGTGTAAATGCAGTTGCTATCCGTCAAACTACGAACTGGGGTTCCCGTTTCGGTCTTTCTCGCCTTGCGGAATCAGCAATCCGCAGGGTGACCAACAAGGACGAAGGACAGAAACTGAGTGCCATGGAGAAGGTTTTAGCTTCCGGTCTCGGTGGTGGTCTCTCTGCTTGGAACCAGCCTATTGAAGTCATTCGTGTCGAGATGCAGAGTAAGAAGGACGACCCCAACCGGCCTAAGAACTTAACCGTTGGCAAAACCTTCAAGTATATCTACGAAACCAACGGCCTTAAAGGTCTTTACCGTGGAGTTACTCCCCGTATAGGACTAGGAATCTGGCAGACTGTCTGCATGGTGGCTCTTGGTGACATGTGAGTGACTATCCCCTTAGGTGTTGAAGACTAGATGTGGTTTTCGGGCCAAGGCTACCACATCCCGAAAATGCTGTTGGTCTGAAACTACCATTTCCCCGATCTTCATGTGATAGCCGAGGCGCGGAGTTTGGCTAACCTGTGGGTCTCCGTCTTACCGAATAGGGCCAAGGAGGCAGTCGAAAAACTGACGGGCGATCAAGTCACCGCGAAGCACTAGAGAAGGTTTGAGATACCCTTCTACTATGCACGATCCCGGGGTGATTGGGCAATTGAGTCTCGTATTTAATTACGGATCGAATGAAGCTACCATCAATCACATGTGTGAAGGATGGAGTAGTGAACTTTAGGCCCATACTACTTGGGAGTTATATCACCACCTATAATAGTACCTATTGGATGACAGTGGGTGCCGATGGTGGTAGTCTTGCCTTCCAAGGGTCATTAATTTATTTTTAATCTCTTTACATATTTGTGTCCTTTTGGTGTTTCCAAGTCAAAGCCGAAAATGGCAAGAGATGAAGTAGTCTATTTCACCATCCAGGGAAATCCCAAAGCTTCGCATAGTAAAAATTCGGTGGTGATGATGGAAAAGATAATATGAGCACTCAAATACAAAGTAATGTCAGTGACCATGGTGGTGTGATCTTCAGCTGTAAGTGGAGGTATCCCATTTGACCCTAATGTACGTTAACTGCGCGCGCGCAGAGTAGGGAGCAAGCACCGCCCAATCTATGAGCATACACTGCGATGCAATGACTTTTCCGTATGATTTTTTTTACCAAATGAATTTATTTGCAATGGTTAGATCGTGGCCTAGGATCATTCATTGCCTATGGAGGGCCACTTTATGTATGCACTCCATACATTTTAGAATGGTGGATAATCGATTGTATGCTTAACTACATTGTTACCATTATGTAAAAAACCGCAAGAGCAATTCAAGGACGTAATATTTGTCCAATCAAACACCCCTGGGGGATAACTCCAGAAGTCGGAATATAGCACATGAACCCATACTACATCGTAATGTGAAGAGTATTGGATAAGGTACAATTGTATTACAGTCACACAACTACAACCACGTCACAAAGGAAATATCTGCGAAGACTGATCTAGACATATGAAAAAGGGGTGACGCTTTTTTGCAAAGACAGTCTAACATGTATTGTATACATTTTAAACGGTCAGGCCAAGGTCCTCGCCGTAAGGGAGCTGGAAAAGGTCTCCAACAGAAGCGATGGAAGCCTTGCCAGAGAGGAAGTTCTTTGCGGCCTGTGAAAGAGAATTAGCTATAGTCCTGTTTCAAAGATACCAATACAAATGAATGTAATATACTTACATCCGTAACCTGAGCCTCCGTAACAGCGTCAATGCTCTGAGCGATTTCACCAATCTGGTAAGGCTTGCCGCCACTGAGAAGAGCAGAGCCAGTGGCCTCAAGGCCGGTCTCGAGACTCTGAGCCGACTCAAGAGCACGGAACTTCGCCAGGGCGATTGCCTTCTTGATGTCGTCGCTAGCAACTTCGCCGGCGGCGACCTTCTTGAGGGCGTCCACAGCATTCTTGCTGGCAGAAGCAACCTGATCGGCCTTGCCAGAAAGTGAAATGGTGAAAAGGCCAGTATCAGAGTAGGTATGGCTCTTGGTAGAGACACGGACCTGGGAGAAGCCCTGAGTAGCCTGTGCCAGGAGTGAGAAGCCAGGAGTCCACTTGATAGTGGACTCACCACCAAGGAGGGCAGCAAGAATAGAAGCCTCAGGCTTGTAGCCAGAGGTGCCGAAAGCAGCAGAGCCAGGGAATGCAATGACAACAGCATTACCGGCCTTGGAGGAGATACGCTGCTCACCACCATGGTACTTGGAAGTTGCGCCGGGGTGGAGCTGGTACTGACCAGAGGTGCCAGAGCTGGGGAGATCCTTGAAGAACTGGCCAACCCACTTGGAAAGATCAGCAGAGTTCGAGCCACTGCTAACCAGAGCAATGTTGGGTTTGGCATAGGCATGTTGGGCGAACTCGGCGAGGGCTTCAGCCGAAAGGTATTTCTCGAAAGGAGTAGTGGTAGAAGGGGTAATGCTCTCGCCCAGACCGCGGTGGAAGGCCAGAGCATGGGCAGCATCGACAGCCTGCTGCTCAGGGTTGGCGGCAAGTGCTTGTTGTCTGAGCTTGAGGTGCTTGATGACGACCTCATTCAATTCGTGGGCTGATGAACCTCATTAGTTCATCCATTGGAGCCGATATGGCCATTTTGTCGACATACCTGCAAACTTCGACTGGGAAGCAACTTCTGCCAGCAATTCGGCAAAGTAGGGAAGATCGTTCGAGAGAAACTTGGCCTTCAGGACAACATTTTCACGCGAATGTGTCGAAGAAACTTCACCGCCCAGAAGTTCAACCTCCCGGTTGATCCGCAATGCCGACCGTTTGAGTGTGGACTATCAATTGATGAAAATCTCGTTAAATCACATCTTATATAGGAACGTGGAGCCGGCAAGGGTGGGAATTGAGTGCCAGAACTAACCTTGAATGCGAATTGTTCGAGAGCATCGGAGAACCCAGGGAAAGGCTGGTGACGGGGGCCGGCTTTGGCAACCAAGGCCAGAGTTGCTGTTGGGCCTGCCACTTCTCTATTGGCGAGCTTCACACCAGCAGCCTCGGTGACATCGTACTGAAGGCCTGGGGTCGCAGCAGAGGCCATGCTTCGACGGCTGCTGATGCCAGCAGCAGAGCACTGCTTCTGGAGCGCACGGGGCGCATTTCGGCTGAAAGTAGACCGCGACAGCATTATCGCATGTGCGGAATATAAAATATGTGAGGAGGAATATAGGAAGCCGAGGAGCTCGACAGCAATTGGAGGGCGTGGGGAGGGAGGGAGAGCAGAAGAGTGCTTCTGACTGTCGTTGGGCGGGTTGGAAACGATGTCTGAAAAGCTTCAAGATGCCGGAGCCTTGATTACTCTCTCTCTGATTGGTTAGAATGGCGAGTCGGGCGGAACCGGCTTTTCCTCGTCCTCCGTGTCAGCTGATGTCACATGATATGGAGCTGCACGTGAGCCCCGGCGAAGCAGTGCGATAAGAGAAAAAAAAGTAGGCCAGGGAGGGGAAAAGGTAGCTTGTATAGTTTGCTCTACGACTATTTTACGCTTCCGTTATTTATTGGCTGGTCGTTACCAATCCCATATGAATATCTGGCGGTGACCTATGTTTTCTTCTAGAGAATCAAAGCTGGTAAATTCTCTAGAAGTCTTGAACTAATATGACTTCCCAAGTATGCGGCTGCTTCATCCACACAAGTCTCACACGTTAAACTGATGGATGGCAGTATGCTGGAGAGCTTTGTACGCTCCTTATCGAAGATAACTTTGGGGAACTGTTTGCGGTAGGCTTGCATTTGGACACCCATCAACTTTTCCACCTATGCCCGAAACCTTGGTGCGGAGCGAAGAGCCTGATGTCGCTGACTCTGATCTACCCTGCGGACACAGCGCATTTTCTCGATATTAAATCGCTATGACCGACTTTCCTTCTCCCGGCTGAAATTTTACTCCCGTCTCTCCAACGCTCAGCTTCGCCATGGCCTCGCTGCTATGATTCAGCAACACCTTGTCTACCACTACACGTCCTACGATGACGGCATCACGTACTACGAGCCCAATATGCAATCTGCATACTATCTAATCCGATCCGGGAAGATTTTGGAGTTTATAGAACATCGACTAGGAAAATATGCTGCCACTGTTATGTCGACTATTATGTTTCTTGGACACGCGCAAGTTGGGTACCTCGAAACCCTTCCGGCGCTGAAACCTTCAAAATCCGATGTAAATAGCACTAGTGAGGAGTGCGAGGGAGTTCAGGAAGCAGAAGAGAACCAGGGAGATGAAGTTCATCAGGAAACTGAGGAAGATGAGAAAACTGAAAACCGACCCAATGGGCTCAATAGTGACTATGCTCCTGCTGAACAGCCAGCTCTTCTTCACCCGACTTTGAAAGCTCTGGCAGGACATGGTTACATATTGCGTGTGAGGGATGCTCAGTTTCAAAGCTATGCTGACAACACTTTGGATGCCGAGCGCACAATTAAGTCAAGACCGGACATCAAAGCCCTCAAGGGGAAGAAACTAGAGGAGGCTGTTGCTGAGGGGACGCTTGAATTGCTCAAAGAGCGGCTGGACGGAGATCTCACTCGCGGTTTAATGTTTAATGGAGTACCCAGAGGCGCTAAACGAAGACATACCAATGGAGCTCACGGAGCACCTAATAAAAAAGCGCGAATTGACTATGCTGCCGTCGATGAGGATGAGGGTGGGGATGGTGAAGAAGAAAATGAGTGGTCAGACGATGAGTTTGGTGAAGACACAATACCCATGGAGGTAGCTCTTGCCTCTCCTTAAGCTTTTTGGCCCCCGTTACGGGGTGTGGTTCTTTCAAGAAAACTAACTGAACGCTGTTTAGTCTGGTATCACTGTTCGCATAAATTATGAAAAATTGGATGTTGCTCTCCGGAACCGCCGTTTTTTGGAACTTGCAGAGAGGGACTCGTCTCCCGTGACAGCCGAAGTTTACGAATGTCTTCTACGACGTATCGAATACCAGACAGCAAAATGCCGAGATAATACTGAAATTCCTCGCGAGGGAGAAGAAGGCGAACATTATTCTGTGCCGGTGCCTCTAAGAGCAGTGGTGGAAGATGTCGACTTGCTGCTGGACCTGGCAGGATCTGTTGGTCCCATGGAGGTCTCTCAACCTATAAACAGACGCGGCAAGCGACCGTTGGAAGAGAATGCGAACGGTGCAGTCCATGAGTCCAACGGGGCGCAATCAGATGGAAATCGCACTTACGAAGTCGACCAA
This sequence comes from Aspergillus bertholletiae, assembly GCA_009193595.1. NCBI lineage: Eukaryota > Fungi > Ascomycota > Eurotiomycetes > Eurotiales > Aspergillaceae > Aspergillus > Aspergillus bertholletiae. Next base: position 81,846 of record ML736251.1, read on the forward strand.
CATCTCTGCCTTTTAGCTCAACCGCCTTATAGCCTCACATCCAAGCGCATGGCTTCTGGCCTAATCACCTGGACTGTCGAGTTCCGCCACCTTGCCCGCAAACTTCGCCACCTCGAACTGGAACGTGTTATCGAAGCGCGATACGGCGATGTTGCATTACGGGTTGTCCGTGTACTCCATGACAAGGGCAAATTGGATGAGAAGCGTCTACAGGAAATCAGCCTTCTTCCATTCAAGGACCTACGTCAGGTTCTCGCAAGCATGCAGACGGGCGGGTTCGTCGACTTACAGGAAGTGCCGCGAGACGCACTGCGACAGCCTTCCAAAACCATTTTTCTCTGGTTCTATGACCCCGACCGTGTCTGTAATAGCGTTCTGGAGGACACATACAAGGCAATGTCTCGATGTTTGCAGCGCCTGCGGTTCGAGCGGAATCGATTGAAGGAGTTTCTTGAGAAGACAGAGCGAAGCGATGTCAAGGGCAATGAGGAGCGGTACTTATCCGAAGCAGAACTAACCCTACTCGAACAATGGAGGGCGAAAGAGGCACTCTTGTTGGGAGAAGTAGCTCGGTTAGACGAAATGGTAGCCGTGATGAGGGACTACTAAGGCACTGAAACCCGTAATGAGCAATGAAATATAAAAGTCTCGCATTTACATGTGTATTTACATGGCTGACTGGTTATTGCTACACAGATTAGCCTTATAAGGGCCAGTCTCTTGTGGTTTCTAAAAGCAATCAAAACAAGTTGAAAAACTGTTTTTATTATTGTACTTAGAGCTATCTAGGAATAGTTGAAGCTATGGAGGTATAACACAAAGAAACGCATGACAATCATGTGATTTCCATGTCTAAGGCTTCAACAGTTTCTGTTCACTGATTTTACGATCCATTGTAGGGCAAAATTGCTTTATTCTAAATCAGACCAAACCCCAATCACGCTATATATAGTGTTATAACATACACGGTGATATATATATTGTAAGATAGCACTAGTCTCCATACGAAATTCAGATATCGAGAATGCGAGAAATAGTCCAGTAATCTGAACGGCAAGGGCATCCATATACATTAGGAACAAGTAACAATGAAGAACCGATATCAAATCAACGGTGACTAGCCGAAGTGGCGTTGATATTAACATAGTAAGACAGGGCGTGAAGGCTTGAAGCCAGAAACAAGAATGAAGAATGGAAAAAGCCACAGTCACAGCCACGCCAGATCACCATTGAAGAAGCAAACCAAAAGCGTAAAGAAAAGGCCGCCCAGATGACAAGTCTAGATCAAAATCCCATACCGTTTTATACATTGAAAAATCCAACCCAACTCTTTCCGGTCACTATCGAACAGTTTCCCGACTCCTGCTATCGTAAAACATGTCACATAAAACAGGCACCTCTAGGTAAAAGAACATTCGGCTCAAATCATTCCGAATCCGAATCGTAAGGCTATGCAGAGTTATTCGTTACAAGGCTTGTAGGCACACCTTCAACCTCACCCGACTTTTCCGGTTGCTCATTTTCGGGGCTAACTGGGTTGCCGTCGTGGATTTGAGAAGTCCCTTTCGAGCCTAGTCGAGCCTCAGCAGCCTCTAGCTTGCCCTTTGTTTCCTCGAGTTCCTTCTTTAATGCCTTAATATAATCAATAGCCATCTCCACGGTGCTGGCCTTGCTAATCTGCTGATTGCTGGGCTTCTCCTTCTCCTTTTCATTGCTTTTCGGACCGCAATGCGTAGTAGCATCTTTCATGTTCTTCATGTTGACAAACCCAATAGGAATAAGAGCTTCGATTTCCTTAAGCGCATTATTGATGCGATTACGTCGGCCTTGTTCTGCAAGCTTATGGTTTGTCCGCTTGGAACTCAAATTCTCCGCCAGCGCTTCAGGGTAAGATACGCCAGGGAGAAGGGTTCCATCCAAGATATGCTGGTAATTTGATTTAGAGGCTAGATATAAAGCCGATGTCTCACTCGATATGCCTGCTGAACGAGATGGAGTCAGTTTGGATGCCTCGGCTGACCAATGAATCATGATTTTCACTTACATTCTCCTCGGACCAATGGCTGTATGCTAGGGCTTATCTTAGGGCGTAGATTGGGACTGGGTTGAGATGTGCTAAGGCTCTGTCGCTTTCTACCCAGTGGCCCGAGTTTGGGTGTGTCTGATTTCTTGCCTACTGGCCCGCTTGGAGAAGGCATAGCGACAGTGCGCGGACTAGGAGCTAATGAACTTGAGCTACGCTCAGCCAATGGAGTCGATCTAGGCTCAAGAGCAGGGGTGAGACTGGCTGGCGTTGCTGGGGATGCGGTATCGGTACGGATATTTCGCAGGGAGGTGTCTATGCGAGCCACTTGAGATTGAGAGAAGTGGGTGGTAGGAGTAGCTGCTTCTGGAAGAATAACATCTTCCATGATATCGTCGTGTGACTCGGATAACACAGGGGCTGGCGCTTGACCGATCGCAGCTGGACTATGCTGCGGCCGCTGAATGCGCATCAACATAGCTGGGGTCGCAGGCTCGTTTGTTTGTGATTGCGCCGTCTGAGGAGCAATGGCGGGAGATCTCCGAGCCGGGGGGAGAGCAGGTGGTGGCATCAGGGGCTCTGAGAGGGGCTCAGGGGAGACAGAATCTTGACCAGAACTCTCATTGCTTCCATACCGCAACCCACTACCAGTAGAGGGTTGTGACCTCGGGCCGCTTTGATGCTGGCTGAGGCCGTTCAATACCTCATCCGAGTTAATTTGTAAGAGAGACTTCTTCCGTGTCTGAGGCCGTACCGATGGAGATTGTTGCTTCTTGGCCCTAGCGGAAAATGTCTTGGTATTTGATGGTCGACGTCGGTGGTGTTTCCGAATCAAGCCGGGTGAATTTGGAGATGATGAGACAGGGATGGAGCTGTCGATAGGGGAATTCACAAAGCCCATGTCCGAGACATGGCCAGAGTGAAACGGATAGCCGGTCGAATTGGCATTCTGGGCCTCGAGAGCGGGGGAGGTTAGAGGGGTAAAATACTCTCCAGGGATCGTATACTCTGGAAGCCGAAATTGAGTCTCTAGTGGGGTCATGGCGGGAGACACCAAGGGGGTGTAGAGAGCCTGTAAGGGAGGAAGGGTACATTAGCCATGCGCATATTGATGGACGTAGAGTTTGCGGCTAGTCAGTTGGCCGTTCGCTTACCTGTTCCTCATTTATGCGAGCGTACCGGTCATACATTTCATGACTCTCATCTACGCGTTGCGGATAAGTGGCTGCACTTCCCTGCAATTCAATACTGTTGGGAGTCGGAGGAATCACATGCTGACCATGAGGCACGTAAGGCTGGGATGTTGGTTGCGAATGGTGAACATGCTGATGGTGCGACTGCTCCTGTGGGTGTTGCAGTTGCTGGTGATTAAAGATCTGAGAATGCGGAGATTTCTGGGCATAGAACGCGGGAGTTACTGGAGCATCGGAGAAAGACGTAGGGATAGAGGTGTGCGGTTGGTTTTGGTGAACTTGGTTGGAGAGTTCAATGGGGAAATCGCCTATTATGCGGTCATAGGACGACGATTGAGGGGCCACTACATCAGTCTCCATACGCATAAGTTGTTCTTGGCCTGGAGGAGCGGTTGAGGTAGGCATCGACACAGAATGAGCGATAGAACGAGGAGGGTTCTGGTCGGTTGGTCCGTGCCCCTCTATGTCGGGGAAATTCATTCCAAACTCGAGGAAGTTAGAGAATTCATCGTCGCCGGGAGCAGTAATGTCCGGCCAGGAAAGCGAGTTGTCTTGCTCCATGGCGGAACTCATTGATCAGAGCTCTCTGTCTCTTTTTCTTTTCTCTCTCTCTCTCTTCTGAAGTCTTTTCTCCCTTACTGGAGTTTGTAACGCAGCGTCGCAGAACGAAGACTAAGGTTCACGATAGGGACAACAACTCGGAAATAATTTTTGGAGTATCTGGTAAAGCGATCGGATATAGCAAGGTCGAGACTTCAGGAATTGAAGCAAGGGAGATTGATATTGATAAGGCAGATGAAATGAAGTGGGTGATGGAGCGTCAGCTCAACAAGATAGACTAGCAGACATGGCGACCGTGGAAAGGCAAGGTAGAATGGAAGAAGAATCCGGAACGTTGACTAACGGCAGAAGATAAAATTAATGGGAGTAGGATATAGATCCAGTGGGGACGAGACGATGAAGAGCAAGCGAGAGTAGAGGTGAACACGAGCTGAATAGACCGATCGGGCAAGCGACGACAGATGGTAGTTCGTTTCGTTAGTTTGTTCGTAACCAAGTGAGTAGGTTAAGTCGGTCCGTCCTGGAAGCCTGTGCCCGCGGGCGGAGATACGGAGGGTTGCTGCTTAATTAACGTCGAGAACCGGGGTGGCCTGGCCTTAATTTGATAAGTGGAGAGAGATTTGAGAGGGCCTTTTTTTTCTTTTCTTTTTTACCGTACGCTAAGAAGTAAAGAGAAACAGAAGCAGGAGAAAAGAAGAGGAGGGCAAAAAGGAAAAAATTAACACAAAAGGTATGCTCGTAACACGGTACAGAACGGGTAGTTTAGGTATTCGATATCCATATCTATACACACACACAAATGCCTCCTACTACTGGTAGATAGTACCTACCTCTTTTTCAAAAAAAAAAAAAAAAAAAAAAATTATTACAGTCTCTGTCAGTAAGTATGTCAAGTTATTCCTTTCTAGTTCACATCTTTCCCTTCTTCTCTGTATAAGTGAGTGAGCCAAAATTTTTTAGATAACATAAAATAAATATATGATGAAAGGGGGAAAAAATAGTTGGATAGAACGCTCTTCGTACAGCTAAATACCCCCCTCCTAGCGAACTAAACCAGTTAAAGAAGGTGGAAATAAAGGATAATCAGTTATGATTGGACGGGGAGAGAAGAAAGTGCTAGGATGGAACGGGAAACTCAAGGTTTAAGTACATGCGGAATTTATTGATGCCGTTGTTATCGATAAGAACTCTTAGAAAAAAGAAGTTCATTCAGATAATATATATATCCTCCCCTGACACTTCTCTAATATCAAACTTGACCCAAAAGAAATATATCTCTTGACCTTGGGTGATTTACAGAGTAGATCCTCACAAGGCATATCCTTTGCACGGAGTAATGCTCCTTAAAGGGGGCGCAAGACTTCATCTCCTCCGAGTAAATTGTCTCCCGGTCCAACCATGGACGTCGATGGGTCCATTGGAAAAAGAGACTACTTTTTAGCCCTCAACCGAAAGAGCCAACCGGGAGGACTCTCAGTTACCTAGTGGCAAACTCAGTTTGGAGAGAGACGAAGTCTTCCGTCTCGAATCAAGGTGGATCTCAGCATCGAAAGGAAAGGCACTTCTTTTTATGATTTGGATCATGGGTTATGGCTGTCTATTATCATATAATTCTTTGGGAATATTATTCAAGTGTTCAATAAATTTTTTTTTTT
>ML736251.1:87793-140648 GCA_009193595.1 Aspergillus bertholletiae
CACACCTTATTCTAAGTCGCAGCGATGCAGAGTTTTTTTTTCTCCCTCTTCCCATCTTCGTACTCCATAATCTATTCTGAAACGGAGGAGATTCCCCCGACACCGATGCTTTGTCCCTTGTGGACTAGCTTCGTGAGTGGATGCTTTTAGTCTAGAATTATTCTAAAGGTCGGGTGGTTTGCTTACGCCTGTCTAGTGGCCAGTACTAGCACTAGTTAGCCCAACTACCATCACGAGCTCAAGAGCTTAGTTAGTTAGTTGTAGAAGTATTATCAACTACTCCGTACTAACTAGTTAAAGACGAAAAGCATTGGTAATCTTAGGGCCGGCTGTCTTAAGTTTTGCCCTAAATACTCCGTGCAGCGACTCTTATGATTGTTAGTACTAGTATATACTTGCTCCCCCCATCCCCACCACACTCCTATGACTACGACGATGAATCTCATCCTGCACCTACCCCGTGGATGAAAGAGGAGTAGTTGATGGTGTGAGTGTGTAGAACAGTTGACCTGACCCTGTAGCTAGGTAGCATACCTACCTCCTTACCTAGTACTGAGTACATTTGTTACTAATGCGGGGTTCGGGTTGCTGGAGGGGTCGTGACTTGAACAACGTGACATGACATAACATCGACTTCGCATTCAACAAACATCACATCACAGCGCATCACCTCAGCCAAAACTGCTGTCTCCTTCATGTTTCTGTCTTCCTTCTCCATGTACATGTCGGGGACCTTGTATAAGATCTCCTCACCCGTTATCTACTATGAGACCGCCTGTCCCGGATGTCGTGTTGCGTAGGGCCCGCAAGTCCTCTATCGACCAGCAGTGGATCGACCCCCGCAATAATGCCCCCACGACCTTCTTCCTGGCCCGCAGCCGTGATCATGATGAGGAAGAGGTGCTCTCTCCCCATGAGCCAGTTCCTTCAGGGGATAATATTTATGGCGTTCAAAGCCTTGAAGAAGCCGTCCACGATGCCAATCTCTCTGCCTCCGAGTGCGAACCCTACCTTTCGGGTGGAACCCCTGCTCCCATGACTCCGATTGGACAACAACAACATCAGCAGCAGCAGCAGCAGCATCCCCGCGATCATTTTGATCATGGCGATAACGGTGCTGCCTCATTGCCTCGCCGCAAATCGACTCTTAGACCAAGCGAATTAGTCAGTGCTGGTAGATTGGAAATTTCTTTACCATCCTCCGATCGCACTTCCCCCCGACCGCTGACGCCCTCGAATCTCAGCAACCCAGATGACCCAACCTGTTCCCTCCCTAGTAGTCCCAAGTCATTTTCTAACCAGTCCCTGAGACATCTTGATGACATCTCGATTACCGATGACATAAGCAGTGAGGTTGTTGCTTCCGGAGAAGAAGACAATGATTTCCCCACACCGTCCAATATATGTCTCGATGGCGCATCTCAATTAGTGATGCCAAGTATCAGAATGCCCAGTCGAAGGCCTTTTACAGATCGAGGGAAGTCCTTGGGCCGTCTGAAAGTGCTACTCGCAGGCTCTTCTGGTAAGTATAAATTGGGTGAAGAATAGATGCCCACAATATTTGCTAAATTCGATCTGTATCTAGGCACTGGGAAAACCTCTCTTATCAAGTCTATCGTTCAAGCTTGCGAAGATATCGTACACGTCGACTCATTTCCCTCTCCGCCCCCCTCGAAATCGTCCCCCAGATCTTCATCCCGCCCCTTCCAGGCACGCAGTATTCCTGCGTCTGTCTCAGAAATTTACGCTAGCACCAAACCATATCCCACATGGTGGTCGGACCTAGAAGATTCACGAATTTTGCGAAGACGGCGGAGTATGGGTGATGTAGTCCTTGAGCGCAATCTCTGTTTCGTTGATCCTGAGCCCAACTCTTTGGACATTGCAGGGCAAACTGACATCATTGTACAATATATTCGTCAACAGCTTCTCCGAGCAATGACGTCCCTAAACGCAGCCAATCATGATTTCCAAAATATGCTCGCGGGCAACGGTGGTGCCCAGGTTGATGCTATCTTATACCTGATCTCCGAGGGTACGCAATGAGCCTTCCCCTTTGCTCTTTTCCGATTTGCTGGGCTCATGTTTTTGCAGATACCCTTGATACAGATATTGAATCTATCCGGAAGCTATGCGACTGGACAAACGTCATTCCAGTCATATCTAAATCAGATCTCTTGTCGACCAGCCGAGTCTCAGCCCTCAAATCCAGATTTCATAAGCAAGCCCAAGAGGCCAACATCAAGCCTTTCCTTTTTGGTGAAGCTTCCCTTGGCGAAGTTGATGGGCTCAGCGCTCAGTGTCCTTTTGCAGTTTCGTCCGCGAAGTCCGACGATGATGATGTTATGGATGCCAGCACTTTGATGAGTCCGGACTACGTGCAGCCTTTAATGGTATCCGAATTAATGTTCTTAGTCCGAATGCTATTTGATCGAGAAAATATAGCCTGGATGCGACATTTATCTGCTAAGAAGCTTGCCCTACGGCAACAAGAGCAGTCATACTGGCAACAGGATGGTCTACCAAATCTCCCCGGTCTTTATACTTTACGAGGTAGCTCCTCTAGTTACACCATGGCTCGAATATCCGACTATACTCGTCACGAAGAGAGGCTGGCCCGGGTACAGCTGGCAAAGTGGGCATCTGACCTTCAACAAAGCCTACGTAATGAACGAGAAAGATACGCTGCCGTCGCAAGGGGGGATCGTGCTGTCTGGCTCACGGAGCGACTGGGCGAGTGCGTTATAGATGGTTCTTTGGTACCTATCTCACAGACTCCCGGCTTCTGCGGTATCCATGTGCCCGTGGAGAGCGCAGGGGGCGGCCTGCTGGTTCGGACACAAAACGGAAAGAGGGTAGAATGCCGTGTTGCGCGGATTAGCCCCCATGATCCACTGGGCCTAGTGTGGTGGTCCGAGGATCTCAAACGACGGGGTTGGACGATAATCCAGATCGTGGGTAGTTTTGGGGTTGTTGGAGGGCTTGCGCTATGGCTTGCGAAGGCTTGGGGGTTATCCTCACGAAGTTTCTCTGAGTGGCGATTCGATTGGTATTGCACTGGCCATTAAGGAGGTATGTCGACGACGACAGCATTTACACCCCCGGGATGCTTGGTCGCTAGATATGCATTGTCTAGGATTAAGCAGCAAAGGAAAAGAATGGTTCGACTGGGCACACCCACCTTTGCAAGATGGCCATCGTGTAGCATCCTTGCATAGCTACTGCCTTCCCGCCGTTGCCTCTCGATTCCCATATCCCTCGTTGCTCCATGACCGTTTCTTCACAGCCTACGAATCACACCTAACAAAACTAAGTATCAAGCAATGCATGGCCCGATTTTATGCACCGACGGAGTACGGAATTTTTCCTGGAGTCTATTGACCTGTTAACTGCTAGTGTTTACTGCCCTCCACCTCTCTGCCGTGTTACCAGCCAATGTGGGTTATACGAATGGTTCTATGCTGTTTGTTAGGCTATAGAATGCCACCTCATTCTGTTGGTCGCCGTAGTAGCTCAAATACCCGAAGTTAAAAAACAAAGGCAACTTGGCTCGCATATCCCCCTATACGAAGATCCGATATTCTTTTTGGTTTATTTATCCGAGCATATAAAGAGACATTCAGTAGCACTTGAAGCCTTAGCTTTTATTCGAAAGGGGGAAAAGTTCTACCTATCTAAGATCACTCGATGTCCGAACCCGGAGAAGCGAGCGAAAGTAAAAGTTATGGATCAGATGTAAAGAATTTAAAGTAGTATGATATGAAAAGCAAACGCTCAAAACGCCGAAAGATTAAAATTCACATCGCGATTGGAAACCATCTCTCTCCCGAAACGGCAATAGGATGATAACCATGATGCAGATACCACCGGAACGGTTTTAGATAATAGGTCGTAAAAGCAGTTAAGTTTCGTTTCTGTTGCTGCCGAAACATTTAGTCAACCTCCTCCATGGAACTCTCGCCAGTGGCAGCAGCAGGAGCCTCCTCAGCGACCTTCTCCTCAGAGGTCTCAGCCTCCTCATCAACGTTCAGACCGAGGGACACAAGCTTGTGGATGCGCTCAGCGAAGCTGGCAGGCTCGTCGATGGTGAAGCCGGAAACCAAGAGAGAGGTCTCGAACAGAAGCTGAGTGATCGACTTGACGGTACGGTCGCTCTCTCCATCAGCCTCGACCTTCTTCTTGAGCTCCTTGATGATAGCGGACTTGGGAGAGATCTCAAAGGTCTTCTTGGAAGACATGTAAGAGCTCATGGAGGTGTCACGGAGGGCCTGGGCCTTCATGATACGCTCCATGTTGGCAGACCAACCGAACTGGCCAGTACGGATGGCGCAAGGGGAGCCAACCAGCTTGTGGGAGACAACAACCTTCTCAACCTTGTCGCCGAGGATGTTCTTGAGGCTCTTGGCGAGATCCTCGAACTCCTTCTCCTCCTTCTCACGCTCAGCCTTCTCCTCTTCAGACTCTTCGAGCTCGAAGTCCTTGGTGATATCAACGAGCTTCTTGCCATCAAATTCCTTGAGCTGAGTGAAGGCGTACTCATCAATGGGGTCAACCAAGAAGAGAACCTCAAAGTTCTTCTGCTTGAGGCTGTCAAGGAAAGGAGACTTAGCAACAGCCTTGATAGACTCGCCGGTGATGTAATAGATCTGCTTCTGGTGCTCAGGCATACGGGTGACATAGTCGGAGAGGGAGGTGACCTCATCGCCCGACTTGGTAGATTGGTAACGGAGCAGCTTAGCAAGAGTCTGGCGGTTCTGAGCATCCTCGTGGACACCAAGCTTGATGTTCTTGCTGAAGGCGGAGTAGAACTTGTCAAACTGCTCACGGTCTTCGGCAATTTCGGTGAAGAGCTCAAGGGTCTTCTTGACAATGTTCTTCTTGATAACCTTCATGATCTTGTTCTGCTGCAAGGTCTCACGGGACAGGTTGAGAGGAAGGTCCTCAGAGTCAACAACACCCTTGATGAAGCTGAGCCACTCAGGGATGAGGTCGGTGGCGTCATCGGTGATGAAGACACGGCGAACATAGAGCTTGATGTTGTTCTTGGTCTTCTTGGTCTCGAAGAGGTCGAAGGGAGCACGCTTAGGGATATAGAGGATGGCACGGAACTCGAGCTGACCCTCAACGGAGAAGTGCTTGACGGCAAGATGGTCCTCCCAGTCATTGGAGAGGGACTTGTAGAAGGCAGCGTACTCCTCCTGGGTGATATCAGCAGGGTTACGGGTCCAGATGGGCTTAGTCTTGTTGAGCTCTTCCTCCTCGATCTTGCTTTCCTTGACGGTCTTGGTCTTCTTCTCCTTCTTCTCTTCCTCCTCGTCGTCAACTTCCTCAATCTTGGGCTTCTTCTCATCGCCTTCCTCTTCCTTGGTCTCCTCCTCCTCATCAGGAACCTCCTTCTCGGTTTCCTTCAGGACGTGGAGGTAGATGGGGTAAGAGATGAACTCGGAGTGCTTGCGAACAACCTCCTTGATGCGGCTCTCGTTGAGGTAGTCAGTCTGCTCATCCTTCAAGTGAAGGATCATCTTGGTACCACGGCCAAGGGGTTCGCCCTCAGTGTCCTGAGTGAGGGTGAAAGTGCCACCAGCAGCGGACTCCCAGACGTACTGCTCATCGTCGTTGTGCTTAGAGATGACAGTGACGCGGTCAGCGACAAGGTAAGCAGAGTAGAAACCAACACCGAACTGGCCAATCATGGAGATGTCGGCACCAGCGGAGAGGGCTTCCATGAACTGCTTGGTACCAGAGCGAGCGATTGTACCCAGGTTGTTGATCAGGTCCTAGACAAGAGCGGCATGGTTAGATTGAGGTCCGTATGGGTACATAATGGCAACCGGGATGAGATCGACTTACAGCCTTGGTCATACCAATACCGGTATCACGGATGGTCAAAGTCTTGGCTTCCTTGTTAGGGATGATGTCGATACGGAGGTCCTTGCCCGAGTCGAGCTTGGAGGGGTCCGACAAAGACTCATAGCGGATCTTGTCAAGGGCATCGGAGGCATTGGAGATGAGTTCACGCAGGAAAATCTCCTTGTTGGAGTAGACAGTGTTGATGATAAGGGAGAGGAGCTGAGAAATCTCAGCCTGGAACTCGAAAGTCTCGGACATGTTGAGGGATGTAAAGTTATATTCTGTTTCACACCAAATGTGGGTTAGTCATAAATATTGCAATGAGCAGAACACAATCCTCCCCCTAGCTATTCACTGAGATTGTCCGTGAATCAATCTCGGGGGGAAAGAGGCCAGTAGGCTCGCCCTCTCATTCAAGTGGGGGGTGGGAACAAGACTCACAGGTACAACAACGTAAGATCGTGAAATCACAGGATGGAGGGAGGGAACAAACAAAAAAAACCGGGACGATGGAGTGAGGTTCAAAAAGCGGCCTGCTCCGGAAGGCAACGCAGACAAGAGATGGATAAGTTGAGGATGAGAGAAGAAGGGGAGAAGAAAATCTGTGAGAATGAGAAGAAGAAGAAAAGCTGCCGCAAGCGATGGGGCGGAGAACTTAATGTTTGGCTGAGGGACACAAAATTCGGTGCGGGCGTTTCTACGGCGATCCAGCAACTTCCACGCTCTCTCCGCCTTGTCTCGACGGGGATCTTTCCAGTCTCTTCTACTCGATCCAATACACACATCACACACAGCCTGCATTGAATCCATGGTTCTCTACCAAAAAAAAAAAAATTTTTTTCTAAATTCCATGAAATAATTTTCAATCTTTTTGAATGAGATTGATTTCCCTCCCCTCGTCGTTTTACCCATCATTTTCCTTCCCGTTGCCCCTCCCCCTCCAAAGCTGATTTTCCGATCGAATCCACTCACCTTTGACACGCCTCAGGCCACCAATCTAGAACGTTCCGCTCCACCATCATTGTGGGCGGAATGGGAAATTGTCCGTCCCAATACCTTACATCCAAGTACAGTACATACATACCATTACCATCCCAGTCTCTCCGCCACCATGGAACTCTTTTAGGTACAATGGACATACCTTGTCTGATCTTCCGGCTCAGTTTGCTTCAAAAATGTAGTGAGAATGTAGCGAGCATGTGCAGTGCCGTACATCTGTTCAGTACAATTAACAAACAATGAATGCCAGCCTTCACCTGAAGCAAGGACCTACATGAATCGGTCGAGCCCAAAGCTTTCCATGTTCCATGGTTGGACTCACTCACATCCATCGATCTATATCACGTCTTGTACAGTCTACCCGAGAAGTGGGAGATTAGCCATATCTATAGAAACATCGGCAAGCGTGGCGGAGACGGACAGTTTGCATTCACTCTCAGATAACCCTGGACAACTCAATTTATAATACATGTGCAACTAAACACGCAGGCGCTCGGTCCTTCCCTCCTGCTATCTTGCCTTTGCAAGATGAATTGGATCAGGTGTAACCCAGTACGGACGAACCACTGGGCCTGGAAATGGAAGCTGACGTTCGCCACCCTTTACCATGAAGAGCCCCCCAGCAATGAATGGGACGTGTATCAAATATCAAAGTAAAAGACAAGACAGCGGCCACCACCCAGTTTACAGTTTGTAAACGAGATGAAGCTTGTCAGGAAGGATAGGGGGCATAAAGAAAATACGTTAGATTGGAACAACCGTAAACAAATAGAAAAAAAAAAAAATTAGAAACAAGACCCTAAGAGAACAACACGGGCATTTAGCTCGCTATGCTAGAAGCAAGAAATAGTTAAAAAGGTCATGACAACATATTCATAGAAACCAAAGTCATGAAAGCACAGACCAATAAGGAAAAGCCCTGTTGATGAAATATGAAATAACAACTTTTCCAACCGCTAATATGCAGTGTGACAGATGAATGGGTCACATAACACATGTCATTATCAATAAGAGGGAGTAATACATGTCCTGGGTACCATAAGCATCTGAACCTGTATGCTGTTGAGGGCCAGGATGAAGGACTAAGAGCTGGGTGGCTAACAGGAGAAGGGGGAAAGGAGAGAGGAAAGGAGGGAGGGCTAAAAAAAAACTGCATGCAGTAAATAACCTTCACCCTGATCCCGGTCGTTTTCTTTTATTTTCTTTCATGTTTTGTTTTCTTTTTTTGCCTTTCCGGTTTAGGCCAGAGAGAAATAGTGATCTGCTCTAAGCAGCTTGAGCCTGATTGCGGGCTTTGGCGTTGACGTTGCCGCCGCCACGGCCACGGGGAGCGAAGCCACCACGACCATCACGCTGGAAGCTACCGCGGCCCTGGCTGCCGGCACGGTCGCCGCGACCACGGCCAGAGCCACCCCGACCAGCGCTATAGTTAGTGTTCCCACCGTAGGCGCCAGTACGAGAACGACGTTCCTCCACAGAGATCTGCTCGGTTCCGATCTGGTGTGGGTTGGCAGCAACAGCGGCGGCGTAGCCGGCAGGGTCAACAAACTCAACAAAAGCACAGTTCTGGTGACAGTTAGTGTCCCTCCATTCTTGGATAATAGTTACTACACGGGGGAACCTACCTTCTGACGGCTCACATCGAAATGCTTGAGCTTTCCAAAGCGGGACAAAGTCTGCTTGAGCAAGTTTGCGTCGACCTTATCGGTGACGTTCTTGATATAAGCCATAACGTTCTGGTCATCACCCGCACGAGGCTGGGTCTTCTTATGGTCGTGACCGGCAGTTTGCCAGCCAGATCCATCATTGGAAGGGGTGCTCTCAGTGGCAGGAGTTGGTGTGACAGCCGCAGGGGCAGGGGCAGGGGCGGATTGGGTGGAGCCGGTAGCAGGGGTAGGCTTAACCGGAGCAACAGGAATGGCAGGCACAGCAGGAACAGTAGCACCGGACTTGGAGGCAATGTTGGCCCAGGTCTTTGGTACGGCTCTGGCGGGTACAGCAGGCTCCTTGGCCGGAGTGCTATTTTCCTTCTGTGTTGTCGAGACAGGCGTAGGCTCTGGTGTCGCAGGCTGTTCCGTTTTGGAGGTTTCAGATTCAGTTGAGGTGACAGGCTCCGGAACATCCTCGCTCGTCTGAGCCTCAGTTCCATTGGCCTGAGGTGCAGGTTCCTCTGGCTGCTCCTCCTCGGCCTTCTCTTCCGCCTGTTCAAGTTTCTCCTCCACCTTGGTAGCTATGACTTCATTGGCCTCCTCTGGCTCAGCAGCCGGGGCACTCTCAGTCTCAGTCTGTGCGGGCTCATCGGCAGTCGGCTCTGCGGCAGGCTCAACAGACGCAGCGAGAGCAGGCTCCTCATTCACGATATCCTCCTCGTCAACCAAGTATCTGAAGATATCATTAAGAACATAGTATCCATTGGGCTGTTCAGCAAGAACGAATGTCTGAATAAACTTGCGAGACGGCTTGGACTTATTTGAGATCTCACCGATGACGGAAATCAAGATGTTGTCAAATGAAGCCTGGGAATCGACGTTCAAAACACGGACCTTGCAGTCCTGGAAGTCAAGCTGTTTTATCTTCTCATTGATAGCCTAGGGGAAGGGGAGAAAATCAATGATGACGCTCAATGGAAGAAAATTCCGAGAGAGGAGGGTGAACTCACCTTCTGGCCCACAGCAACAGGAACCGACTCTGCTTCAGTCCCAAAGACCAACTGCGAGCGCCGAGAGTAGAAGAGATGCAACTTGTCCGGACTACGGCTCATATTGGTATAATATTGCTCAACAAAATACCAACCGACCTCGTCCTTAGAGATCGCACTTTTCTGCTCACCAGGGGGGACATTGGTGGGAGTGGTAGATTGCGCTGGCTGGAAATTTGAGGCATTGTTGGCAACAGCATGAACATGGTTGTAGGAGTCATGATAGGCGTGGGGTACAGGGTAATTGCCGTTAACAGGGGCTTGAGTATCGGCCATTGTGTTATCGAAGAAGTTGTTCAAGGTCGAGATGGGAATAGAAGCAGATATGGTCTAGGAAGTCGTAGGTTCGAAAGTAGAGTTATATGAAGGAAGTGCCTCTTATATGATAAATTGTAGAGGTTAAGGAATCTAGTGGCTTTTCCTCGTTCGCTTTGACTGACCACCCCTGTCTGTCAGTAATTGAAGGCTCAGTGTATCGTTGGAGAAAAGAGTGGGGAAGATCAATTCTCACAAGGCTAGAAAGGAAATCAATAGAATTTTACAGACGCAATAAGATGTAAGTAAGGGTGAACGTCGGCGTTAAAAAGTGTTTGCGTGGGAGTGGTGCAAGAGGGAAATAATAGAAGATTCTTGTGCGATTTCCAATCAAATTTGCGAAGGCGGAAAAGAGGGAAGATAATGAAAAGGAATTGAACACGTTGAAGATCGATGGGGAGAAGGTGATCAACAGAAAAAATCCGATGAATGGTGAGTAGTCAAAAGGAGAATGGGATAAGGAAGTGTTAGGTAGGTAGCTAGCAGCTGGACAGGAAAGAGGAAAAGAGAGGGCAAGTCGACGGGATGCTTAGCAGTTTGCAAAATGAGACCTGGACTTGAAAGGTCGGTTGCAGTGCGGCGTCTCTTAGCGCCCCATTTTCTTCTCTTACCGCCTGCCTAACTCGTGGGTGGATCTCCATCGCATTCCGTTTACATCACCGGATACAGGGTGAAATCACCAGTCCATAGAGCAGCCCAGGCAAATAGAATTCCAGCTCCTACACTCGACTGGAGAGGGTCAGATCGGAACTTGCAATCATTCCACTGAGGAATTGCGGAACCTGCTTCTATCGAAAGGATCACTGACTATCATCAATGGTCGTATAACAATCACATTAAGGTCTATTGCCACTTCTGAGTAAGTAGTTACACTCATCGAAGATCAAAACTCAATCAGAAAGTCGCATTAGATGTAAAGAAACCATAATATCGGAAATAAACATCTGGCTTGGGAGAGGGGTATGATGGTCATGAGAGGGCAAGCTTCTCATCAATGAAGGCGTATAGCAGGTACGGAAACTCATTCACAAGGTTCACTAAAAGAAAGTCGCGTAACATGTAATATGAGCAAGCAGAAGGAAATTATTCAGAGAAATAGGTGTTCAAAAAAAGAAAGAAGAGAGAGAGAGAAACAAAAAAAAAATAAAGGTCAAAAATAGGTATCAACTCAAGGCGTTTATACAAAACTTATCGGATAGACCACAGATCGTCTATGAGCTAGTAGACTCAGCAGCTGCTTTTTCATTCAAAACGGGCTTGCGCATGACAGCATCTTGACCAGTCATTCTCCGGTCAAGAGCTCGCTCCACCTTCGCACTCAGTGCCAGTTTGCTCAAGTTATCGCTCTTTTCGGGAGTGGGGACGAAGCGTTGTTTCTGAAGAGGTTTGTTCTCTAGGCGCTCCAACCCGTCGCGCAGGTGATGGAAGTCGGCCAAACGAGGATCGCCGCTTGGTAGGCTTCCAATGGTACCGGACGAAGCAATCGAAGGGTTTCCGCTTACGGTTGAAAACCTTTTCGACGCTCGATTCTAAGCCTATGGTCAGAGAATCTGGTCCGATCAAGAATAGCCGGTGGACCTACAGAAGGAGCCATGATCGGCCTCTCAGAGTCGAGCGAGTGATGTCTAGCCATGATAATATAGGTACAGTGGTAAGGTCCCTGTAGGCCGACTGCCGAAAGCAATAAGTGGTTATGGTTGAAAATCGAAAGCAGATGAGTGCTAAATTACCCAGGTAGCAGCACGCCAAGGTTAGTACATTGCAGGGAAATTTATCTTAGGTTAACGCGAACATGAAAAATGGAAGATGATACTACTAGAATGGATAAGGGGTAGGTGATAGTAAGCGGGAATAAATTAGATTGCACAGATAGTAGTATGGGGCAAGCGGCAAAACTGGCAGGCAGTTAAAAACATACCTGAAAATACAGAGTGAGACTCTGACTCCTGGTTAGATGTATCGCAGGGCGACCTGGAAACCGAATAAAGTGCTTAGGAAAGAATCAAAGCGAGAAAGTGAGCAGATAGTAGAGAGGGAGAGAGGGAGAGAGGAATAGAGCTTGTCACTGAGGCCAAGGGAGACCCGTAGGTAGACCAAGTGACATGCAGGAGAGGATTCAGGAGAGCCGAAGGCAACGGATGACAATGTGGGTCTCTCTGCTACACTCTTGAGGATTAGATTAAACTCGGCCACGCGAGAATCGTTGGTTGTTGGTCTTTTTTTTTCTTTCTTTTTTTTTTTTTGTTTTTTTTTCCGCTCCATAGTATTTTACACTAAAAGATACCTAATTCAATTTCGCTCTGATACATTCAAAATTAGTGATTTATTGAGGCGGTTATAATGTTTAAGGGTGTCTGTTAAATACATAACAATTCGTTCGTATTCCAAAATCCTGTCAGACTGACCCTATATTAAGTTATAGATATAAATCATTTCTTATTGCGATGAAAATCCGGAAAAGGCTGATCATTTTTTTCGGGTATTGAGAAAGATTAACCTGGAAGCGGGCTAAAAAAAAAAAAAGAAAGAAAGAAAGAAAAGAAAAGAAAAGAAAAGAAAAGAAAAAGCTAGGGCGTCCTCAGCTAAATCACAGGGGGGGAGATTGTTTTGCTTTCTCCGTGTTGTTTGGTAACTCTTAACAAGAAGTCGAGGCGTCCAAAGGGAAATCCCACAACCCATTTGCTGATAGAGTGGGTAAAACTTGAATTAGGAGGTTTATCTTTTTCTCTCCTCCTCTGCTTTTCAAGTGTTCTTTGGTTCATGTAGCATCTGAAGCAAAAAGACACATTGTTTCAACTGCTAGTTAGCTTACATGGGGGTATTTGATTAGACGGCCATGTGCAGAGGCCCTTGGCGGCCACGCGGGCTGATCCTCTGTTGCACTGCGTGTTGCCTCGACTACTACTGTCATGTAGTTATTGGCATTCACGATTGGCCTTCAAGTTTCGGATGAGATGTAGAACAGGATATTGGATATAGAATTAATTTGCTTCTTCTTCCTTCCTTCCTTCTTTCTTTTTCTTTCTTTTTTTTTTTTTTCGGGGTCACTACAAACAAGTTTGTGCAATGAAATAGATCCACCTCACGAAGATGCCCATCCTATTCAAACTTACATGAAAAGACCAACACTAAATAATTTCATTTCAACTTAAGCTCATGACTAAGGTCGGTGTTAAAGAACCAGCAGCGTGGAGTTTCGCCCCGCCATGACTTCATGGACGGATCAGTTCTGACACTGCTCCTCTGTACAAGCACGAATCGTTAGTTAACTATCCATGCCATCAGAGATTACATACTTAACCCGGCATTTACCTCCAGCCAGTATAAGCGGTGTAGAAAGCGGTCTTGGGTCACCCGGTTCTTTCTCACGGACCTTTGCATAAAAACCGCACAGGAACTACAAGTTTTTACGGGACTTTCTGATTTGAAGTTCATCAGACCCCACTAAGTTCTATACCTATTTTAAATTAATTAATTAGAAATAGTTGTTCGGTGTAAAATGCCGAAGCCAAAGTCTCTTCTAAAAGAATCCAAAGCCAAGAACAAAAGGAAAACCACACAGCAGGTACCGTATTCACAACATTCAATCAAATATTCCCTTTGCTCATGTGCTTGCTCATGTTTGACAGGCCCCAGAGACTGCGGATGAGTTCCTAGCTGGTGAGTCTTCTGAACCCCGGGTCTGCATCACCGTCCTATTATGTCTTAGATGGATAGAGACAGTGATATGCACAATTGATGTAACAATGGCTAAAGTGGTGCAGTTGGCGTCGAACAGGAAGAGGCTGGTGAAAAATGGCGAGCTGGCGATGCAGCAAAATCCATGCGCTTTTTTATGCGCGCCATTGCAACTTATGATGACGGCCTGAAAAGGTACCCTCATGCATTTGACTTGGCATACAACAAGTATGTACAGGCGGCTCTACCCTCACAGTTAGATGCACAAGAGGACACACCATTGTAATCAACGACATAAGCTTACCGTCAGATAGAGCAAGAGTTCAATATGAAATCACCCAGCACCCCAAACTGGCTGCACAACTGCCTGCTCCGCTAGCAGATATTTTGAACATAACACTACAGTCCCACAGAGAAGCGCTCAACCTAGACCAAGACAACGCGGATGCTCTTTTCAACACCGCACAAGTGCTCACAAGCCTTGCCGAGGTAGTTACGGATACCAAACATCCGTCTGACACACAGCTTTGCCGGGCAGTCAAATACCTGCAGGAGGCAATAGAGCTCTTCCAACGTTGTCTTATTATCCAAGAGATGCGATACACTGAAATGCAGGAACAAATCAAATTGATGGAGTCTGGAGATGTGGGCCCACATGAGGGAGAAACGCAAGAGCAAACCATGCAGCATAGCACAGAGGATGCAGGCGAAACGAAGCCTTCTGATCAACAAGAGCAATGGGCTGCAGTAATTGAACCAGTGACTAAGGATACCCTCGTTGACACAGCGGTGGCGCAGTTAGAGACGCTCACCACACTGTGCAATCTACTCACCTTTAATCCTGGAGTCGGACTTGGTTGGGTTGAAGAATCCTCCGCGGACTTGCTCCAAGAAAAGATATCTGCATACGTTGAGGGTTCTAGCAGACACTACGAGGCATCTTTGGCCCGCGCCAAATTTACCTGCGCTCTGAACGAGGTGTTATACCGGAGCGGGCGAATCGAGGTTGAGACGTATCATACAGAAATCGCACATGTCTTTGGTCCTGATCTAGACCTCTCTGCGGACCCCGAAGGCCTCTGCAGCAAAGCAGATGCACTCACATCGTTCAACACAGCCGTTACGGATTTGCCTCCCTCGCACGACCATGAGTTGTTTACAAAGTCACTAATGTTGCGGTGGCAATCACTATCGGCTGCTTTGGATGCTTTGACGAGGGCTTCCAAACTTCCCGATGCAGATAACCTGCCCAAAATCCATATTGCACGAGGAGATGTAGAGATGAACAGGTGGAGACTCGGCATGTCTCCCTGGGAATACACCATGGCTCAACAAAATACCACTGTCCTCCTTCGGAACGCTCAAACATACTACCGAGGTGCCGCAGCTCTCGCACAGAGGGGTGGGAATGCAGATGAAGAACGTGATGGAACATGCAAGGAAGCCCTTGCGGCCGCTTTAGAGGGCCAGAAGGACAAATTGCAACAGCTCAAAGCTACCGCGTTTAAGGAGCTTATGATCGTTGCGGAAGATGTAGTGGATGATGGGTGGCTAAGCCCCGGGGATATGGAAGCACTACTGTCGTAAATCTTCCCCATTAGGTCAGTTGAGGTAGCTCGTTCGCGCATGATGACATTCCGCGTGTCGTATACAACAGGTATTTAGCCACCAATCATATATCTGATATAGCCCTGACTTCTTCTTCCATTTGTAAAGCTTCCTTGCGAAGAGTGTTCTCCGTACTAAACTGTGTAGCAGCGGTCGCAGCGCCCTCCAGGTCTGCAACCACAGACTCAAGGTGTGACAGCAGATCCTCAATTTCTGATCTCTGAGACTGAATTTGTTGGGACAATGCCACGTTTTCGCTCTGGATAGACTCTATATTCTCATTCAACGTTGATTGAGCTTCCTGCAAATGCGGAGCAAGACGTGCGTGATATAATTCTTCCGGTGTCAACGTATGAGGCCTAAAAGGAAATATTAGCGAAAGGTTGGTCCCATAATTTAATCCCCCCTCAAGATTGATAGAAAAGAAGAGCACACACACACACACACACACACACACACACACACAAAAAAAAACAAAAACAAAAACAAAAAAAAGAAGTGGAATAGCCTACGCGACATCCCCCTGTCCAAGTCCATGGTCTCTCCTATGTCTGGCCTCCCCCATCAACCTATCCAACTCATTCAACTGCCTTATCGCATCTCTCTCATGTACAATATCTTCAAACTCGGCCCTTGCACTTTCCTCCAATTTTGCATTCAGCTGTCTCCAAACCGACTCTAGACTTGCCGGAACGTGTTTCGCAGGGGTGGGGAAGCACCCGGAGAAGTTGTCGTAGGAATTTGCACGCAGTGTTCGTAACAATGCCTGATTGAATGTCTTCTGGAGGACGGTAGCGCGCGGGCCAGGTGTTAAAGGGACTGGCGCTGGTGGGGGTGGAGAGGGTGAAGCGTCTTGTCTGGAAGGATTGGGATCTTTGTTGCTATCTTCAGCCATTCTCTTTTTGTTTTGTTCTTGATTCTTGGTTTAATTTTCCTCTAATCGCGCCTCCTTTTCTGCTATGTTATTTTCTTTTCTTTTCTTTCCCCCTGGACCGGGCGCGTAATTGAGCGTGTAGTGTTGATGTTGATAAGTATGGTTTGAAAAAGTATAGGCTAATGTAATGCCTACAAGGGAAGCGCGTCAGTCACATGATGATGAGCTTTAGGTCGATCCGCAGTGGGTCCGTTTTGCAACTTAAACTCCAGGCCATTCGATCTTTCAACTCGCTCGCCCATGACGCATGCATGAGTAGTAGTAGGTGGTCTCTCGTTGAATGAGGTTAATTCACTTCATATTATTTCATTACTATCCCTATCGTTATGGCGTTGGCGTCGACGGTGGAATTTAAACTGCCTACATCCTGCACATATTACTTTAGGGGTCACTTCAATCTACCTGATGTCCCTCGGCTCCATGTGCCCTATACGCTCCGTGATCTTCGAATAACTATATACCGCCAAGCCAAATACCGCTGAAGCGCTAGTGAGTCAGACCTCGAACGCTGTCGTTCGAGTTGCAAGGCTGTCTGGCATGTCCTTCATATTCTCCTTGATTTCGACGTTCAGGGCCTTTCATTAGACTTCTTCTCCGGAAATCCCGATAGATCGTCTTGAAGGCCGGCCACGAGATAAACATATAGATTATACTGTTCCAAAATCCCTGAAGCGGAAGAACAAAGCTCGATACATAGTTCAGGGCAAAGTTGTATGAATGAGGATACGCAAGTGAATATGCCCTGTTGACCGTCGAGGGCACCTGAGAACCGTTAGCCATAGATTCACCTAGAGTTAACCGTGGTAATTACGAACCCAGGTGACAATCAAGGCAACGAAGAAGAGCATCGCATACTTGGTATAAGCCCAGGCCGCCGTACTTGTGTCGGACATTGCACGGCGGCGGAACCACGACTCCGAATGGGAATGCTTTATTGCTTTTAACGGGAGGCCGCTGAGCTGTCTGCTGATGAAACCACCCTCGACGGTGACAGAGTATGGGTTGTAGAATGGGGATATTGGGTTACACAATTCCTCGGCAGTTGGGCAATGCCCTTGCTGGAAGCGTGTAATTTCACTCGTTACGCGGATCTCCGTTGTTGCCCTAGTATGGGCAGGCTCGAGGGAGCGTTCTGTATCACGCATCTCAAACCCTTCATAATGTTCTGTGATCGGGTCGCCTTCACACCTAGGATAGGAATCCGCCGAGTCGAGGTTGTCAAGCTGCTGCAGTTGGCGTCGCCTTTCCCAGACGACTCCACCAGTGCGGATATAGATGGCCAATGTCAAAACAATAAAAAACCAGACGGGACCGTAGAAGATCGCCATCCGTAGCCAGTCCCACTTCTGTGAAACCCAGCACCAGAGCTACAGCTGTGTGTGAGGACTAATCTATCTCACTGGGTTTGGTCACTTACCACCGCATATCCATAGACCTTGCCCCGGGCCTTGGTCTTAACGAAGAAGTAGGCGAAAGCGGGGATGAAAGGCAACCCATAGCAGAAGAGGATATATTTCCACTCTAGCCGTCGCAACTGGTCGGAGTTATATTTGTAAAAAAATGTCAAGTAAACATTACAGGCCATGGCAAAAGTCCACAGGGCATCGGCGGGCATAAACCTGTCCCAGCATCAGCAGTTGGGCACGGGAACCACCCTCTTTTTTTTTCTCCCCCGGCTTCCTCGAACTAACCATTGGATCAAGAAGGCCTGTAACTGACACAGGGGGCTGTCTAGTCCCATGTGAATACCTGACTGAGAGATAACGGTTGCGATGTTGGTCATTAGATTGCCCCAGGAGGCGTAGAACACCAGACGGTTGATGGGCTTGCGAAAAGCAGTCGAACTAAGGAACGAGACGACAATGATGGTGGTACCAGTTAGAGAGATGGCCGAGCAAACCCGTTCAGTTACTGAAATGGCGAATAGTTGTTGTTGCGACAGAGACATTGCGACAAGACCATGCTGAACCCGAAAGAACAAGAGAAAAAAGAACAATACAAGGTTGGTATCTGGGTATCACACGCGCAATCCAAACAGCTACACAAAAGCCAAAACAGAACCAAAATAAAAAAAAAAAAAGGAATAGAAAAGGAAAGGAAAGGAAAGAAAGAAAAGAAAAAAAAAAAGGGTCCGTTGTAATATACGTAGGGATGAGTAGAACCTCCCCCTTTGCCATCTATCCCTCCAAGGGCAATATAGCAAGTGTATTAGGAAGAACAAGGCAAGCTCTGCGGGCGAGGACGCCCAAGAGGAAGCAAGAGATCTGACGTGTATCGGAGGCACATCGCACAGTAGTATGGTTCATGGGCACAGTCCTCTTTTTAAAACATGACGACATGAAAGTAAATGGAGAAATCGCCCACGGCCAGACAAAGGGATCTGAGGGCCTGAGTTTGGGTACGGAGTGGGAGATGGACCACATTCAATCGTTCTCTCGCCTCCGCATGGGTCTGTTCTATACTCCACAAACGCTCATTTGTAGGGTTCGTTTGGGTCTGGGGGGACGCTGGTAAAGTTTGTTCCGAAAAGAGGGTTTGATGAGTTATGAATAAATCATTTATTATTTTATTTATTAAAAGAAAATCAAAATCAAACCCTCCCCTTGCCGGTGCTTCCTTGTTGTCACCCTATAGCCATAATGATGTATATTATAACTCTATCTAAAGACGCATATCAATCTGGAATTATTGCCAATCCGCGCACATCGCGAAGACGAAAAAGAAAGAAACTTCAATCTAAGGATGACATAGACGAGTCACAACGTTTTGTAATAATTTATGTACTCTGTAGGGCATTGCCGAGCCCAGGCGGTGATGATTCTTCCGTTGCTGGAAGTAACTTTTGGATTTCCAAAATGAACCCAAACCCAAACCCAAAAAAAAATCAAAAAATCAAAAAATCAAAAAATTCACAAAAATATAATAAGGTAAATTGAATAAAGGGGACGATACCCTTTCCAGAGCTCATCTTTGGCCGATCGATCCGGTTCTTGACAATTGTTACTTTCCGTCGTCCAGAAAGTGGAGGATAGGCGTAGTATGTATGTGGAAAGAACATGAGCATATCGAATATGTCGATACCTACCTATATAATTACTTATCTGGATACCCCACTAGGAGAGAGTAGGGTCCCTTACGTGACATCATGCAAAAGTTGGGGTCCACCTCACTCTCACGCTCTCAATAAGCCTTTTCTAACAACGACAGATCTCTATGCCGGTGACACGGCTTGACTGTAGTTTTGGCTATTTCACAATAAGCTATGCCTGTCTTGGCACAGCAACAAGCATCATTTATAAAGAGAGAGAGAGAGAGAGAGAGGAAGAGAGAGAATAGTAAAAAATCGTCCCGTGCCTATGCACGTCCTATTGTAAAAGAGAAGGTACGGAAAAATAAACGCCACGAAGGGCCAGTGATCCACAAGAAACAAAGAACATCAACTTTTTTAGTCATCCATTTGCACAACTGGCGGTAAGCGTGTGACCCACGGTTGTTGCAGGAACAAAGGGACGTGTATATCAAGCATCATGATGGCTCAAAGTGTATCCAGGTCGCCGACTCCCCGCCTCGGCCCAATCCTAACAATCGCCCTTGAGCGAAGTCCTAAAGAGTATGAAACCAAGTCAAAAAGAATTTGAGATCGTCTCCCCCCCCCCACAACACCTGAGCTAGAAAGCCAATTCTGATCGCGGTGAGTGAGTGAGATAATGGAAAGGAAGGAAGGGGAAAAATGTGAGAGAAAAAAAAATACATGGTTTACAGTCACCCAGCCCTCATTCATCAACCCGGTCTTTCATTTCAATAAGAATAGTCGAGTGTGTGCCAACACCACCGCTAGTCATACACCAGGTCGTATATATATCCTAATCATGGATAAAGTATCCATATGATATTCTACCCGAGAGATATCGCGGTGTAGATTATTGTGTATGGCCATGCAACGAACCGTTCAGCCTAGATAAACAACCCAATAGAAGTATTTAGTGCGAATTTTGTTCTAGTATAACGCCATGCTCCCTCCCCAATCTAAAACAGACCCGTCGTCTCGTCATTCCTGCCAACAAATGATAGGGAAAAAAATAATACGAAAAGGGAAAAGAAAGGAAGGAAGCGGAAACGAAACGAAAAGCCCCCTTTGCCTAATTAATACGCCTGCTGCGAAGCAACCAATCCCCCATACCCGGACATTTGCTGCTGTTGCTGCTGTTGCAGCTGTGCCTGCATCTGAGGTAGATCGTGGAACCATGGATGCTGCAGCGCGTCGTGGGCACTAACTCGCATCTCCGGTCGTAGCTGGAGCATCCTGTTTAGCAAATCGAGCCCGAGAGGATCGATTTGGGGCAATATGAGGCCTAGATCTTGTGTCGCATAGACGTGGAAATTAGGCTTGTATTCTGGCAACTGAGATATACCCGGCCACGAGCGCTCCGACGGTGTTCCCATCAGGCGAAAAATCTTCTGCAATTGGTCTTCATTGGTGGTGCCGGGGAATAGTGGACGGCCAGTGTATAATTCCGCCATGATACACCCGGCAGACCAAATATCAATACTTGTATTATACGTTCTGCTGCCGAGGAGAACGTCGGGGGCGCGGTACCAGAGGGTCACCACTTCGTTTGAAAATGTATTGACGGGAATGCCAAAAGCCCGAGCAAGACCAAAATCTCCTAGCTTGAGTTGTCCCTTTTTGTTAATCAAGAGATTCTGGGGCTTCAAATCACGGTGGAGGACTCGGTTCTCGTGGCAGAATGCGATGCCCTTAAGGAGCTGGTGCATAAAGGACTTGATCGTCGCCTGGTCTAACTGTCCCCGGTCACCTCGGGTGTCCATGTACTTCTTCAGATCCTTGTCCATATATTCAAAAACGAGCATCAGCTTGTTTTCAGTATGGATAACGTCGTACAGCGAAACAATGCTCTCATGCTTAAGCTCCTTCATCAACGATATCTCTCGAATGGCCGTCGATGGTGTCCCCTCTTCGGAATCGAGATGAATCTCCTTTAGAGCCACTAGCTCACCAGTCTGGCGATTCCGACCCTTGAATACCTGTGGCCGTCTGTATGAGCAAAAGCATGGAACTTGATACCGGGCAATACGATTGCGGAGAAAAGGTCAGAGTGGTGTAACCCCAGGGTCAACGTACAGTGGCATACGTTCCTTCTCCAAGCTAGAGGCAGATTAGTCACGCAATTCCCTTCACAGATTGCATACACGAAGAATACACGAGGCGCGCACCTTTTCAAGCTGTTGGAAAGAGCTAGGCTGCTGCGCTTTGTCCATCGTCGGCGACGCGACAGGGTGTGAAGTTGGGGATTTCGGTGGCGGGGGTTTCGGGCGCTGATGGTTGAAAAGAAAGGATTTCGGAGACGCAAGCGTCGATAAAATGTCTAGATAAGCAGATGTAGGGTGTTGTTGTTGTAGGTGAGGGTGCCTCTGAGTTCTTAAGCTGCTGTGATTGTCCATGTCCGTGATTCCCTTGTTCCATTTAATTGGAGCCTTGTTTTGAGCCCCGCGGCCAGCGGATAACCACAGGGCCAAAAAGTGCAGAGATCGGTGATTACGGTACCGTACACAATCACATTACAGGTGATACTGTAACCCGACCACCCAGTGGCCTATGTAAGGTACGGTATATACATCCCTATACATGACCTTCGCTAGGTACTTACTTCTTAGTACCTACTACCTCTACTATACTAGGGCTAGTAGTAGATACCTCGGAATTTAGATAAATTGCGCCTTATGGGCTACGAGTAGTATATAGGCATCTAGCCCTAGTCGTGCAGCATAACAAGCATTATATGGCTGCGAACACTCCTATCTTTTGCGTCTTTTATTATACATGCGGTAAATAACAGCGATGTACCCGCTCTGCACAACTCAACCGTTATGGGAAATCCCTTGATACACTTGTATAGATTCTTTTCACGTATGGGCAAGGGAGGGAAGTTGTACCGCAACAGGGGGTAAAATCAAATCAGAGTTCAGACTGCAACGAATATGAGGGGTATCGGGCTCTATCTTCCCAAAGAGGACCGACTCATTTCGGACCCCTCCGATATTGATTATGCCTATAGGCATACCCCTTTTATGAGCTCGTTCGACCAACCTCCAGGCTGAAAAGGTGGCAAGGCTGCTTCCAAGAATGAGAAGCCTTCCAGCGTCATCAATTGCCTCCTCTGCCGCTGTTTTCACTGCTGGGTGAATATTTTCTCCGAACATAACAACCGCCGGCTTGAGAACCCCAGCAGTCGAAGATGGTAGCCATGCACCATCGCTATCTACCTCTACCCTAGCCAGCGTACCGTCTCGGAGACGAGGAGGCTTCTCTAGACATGTAGGACAAGATGGGTACCGGAACGTAGAGTAAGGTGCCTGAGCTAAATCCACATCTCCATCGGGGTTAAGTTTGAGGTCCTGCCGTCGTTGTTCCTCAGGGTTATCTGCGTCAAGAGCCCCAGTGTCAATCATCCTGGCCAAGAACTCTGCCCAGGCCGGATTAAGCTTTTCGAGGGACTTCTGGAGCTCGTCTCGGGGAAACTGATTTTGACAACTGGTACAAGTGACCGACCTCAAGTAGCCATGAAGTTCGATGGTTGGTAGTTTCGAATGGGCCATTGAATGGAAAGAGTCGACATTCTGTGTCACCACGGCGCTGAGATATCCCTTCGCACTCAGGTCCCTAATCGCCCAATGCGTTGAGTTGGGCCTTGCTTTCACAATTCTTGGCCAGCCGATAAAGCTCCTAGCCCAGTACCTCTTGCGGAACTCATGCTGTGTTAGAAATTCATGAAAATAAATTGGTCGATATGATTTGTTTGTGACGTATGTACCATTCTCTCCTCGATAATCGGACAAGCCAGACGCCACTGAGATTCCCGCACCTGTTAGGAGAACAGTCTGAGAATATCTTCCAACGTCACCTCCACGAAGGGAGGGTGACGGAGGAGTAGTCAAAAACGATAACAGAGCATCAATAGCTCCTGGAACAGTGCGAGCTGATGGCGGCACAATTATTGGTGGAGGCAGTGGGCCTGTGAACGGGATTCTAATCAACGGGGTTGTCATTGAAGCCGCATAATTGGTTGAAGCTGATGGGAGAAAAAGAAAGAGAGCGTGAGTTTGAGGGAGGCTGTCGTTGGTTGTTTAACCAATTGTATCTCTATGTGGTGCTACTATTTTGTAGGTTCTCTTTCGATTTCCCATTGGGTTGGCCACTGGACCGTTGAAATGCCGTCATTGACCAGTGACTTTCCAAGGCAGCTGGCCAGCTGGCTGACTCATTCAATCCGTACCCTAACTCCCTCCGCCGTAACTGCATAGGATCACCTGATAAGGGTTGGTCTTCATGCCATGCTGCGGAAGGTGACAGTTTTTATGCATATGTGCCTTTACGCTTGTTGAGCGACACCTCAACAGCCATAATATCATATACAATGCTCTATCCACAGGGGGTAGTTCGTGAAAGGAGTTTCTATTATCAAGGTGGTCTGTGCAGTCTTAGACTACGTACCCCCGGATTTGTAACCACGTGATCGCTGAACAGAGTCTTCGAGCGTCATCGTTCTTAAGTCCTCCTTTTTGCCGTTACAAATTCGTGGAATCCATGATAACATTCGAGACTTTTTCTTTCTTTGCCATCAGTAGCCTAGGATCGGACTGGGTGGACCACCCAATTGGTCACTCTACTCGTGTTAGATATGTTTCACCCTCCAGTTGGTAATATAGATTTAGAAGCTCTCAGTGGTATTTGTGGGTATGTTTCCGAATGGCGGAGGTGTAAACGATAACCAGCTAATGTCAATTAGATCTATATCCATTGCGTGTTGGGTTGTTGTATTCTCTCCCCAGATCCTAGAGAATTTCCGTCGTGGCTCGGCAGATGGCCTCTCACTTCTTTTTCTCGTTGTTTGGCTAGCGGGCGATGTATTCAATATCCTCGGGGCTGTCTTGCAAGGCGTTCTGCCGACGATGATCATTCTAGCGGTGTACTATACACTCGCCGATATCGTCTTGCTAGGGCAGTGCTTCTACTATCGAGGATTCACCCTGAGAGATGAGCCGTCACCTCCGGGCTCGCGCGCCCAGGAATCAGATGCCGAAGACCAGCCTTCATTTCCTGGAAAGGTATCAGAGAGAACAGCTCTACTGCCTGCGAAGGCGAATGGCCATTCCTATCAGGCGCATTTTCAAGATCACACGGGAAGCGGATACCCAACATCAGGGCCATCCGGCCAACCGTCCCCCCCACACCATCAAAACCACAGGAGACACTCGGCAACCTCCTTCAAGGATATTCTCCACCCCAATGTGGATGGCACACACCTCTCTCCCGTGACGCCTTTTGTTGAACCTTCAGCGAAGGAGGCACGTCCTCCGCGCAGACTCTCCACCCTCCAGAACATTCTATTCAACCTCTTCGCCGTCGTCTTAGTCTGTGCCGCCGGTGTACTCGGATGGTACGTCAGCCCTGGCTCATCAAAAGGTAAAGACAAGCAAGATGACAGCGGGTCACTCTCCTTCGATACCATGGGTCAAGTATTCGGCTACCTATGTGCTGTCCTCTACCTTGGATCTCGTCTGCCCCAGATCTTACTCAATTACCGACGGAAGTCCACGGATGGTGTATCCTTACTATTCTTCCTCTTTGCCTGTATTGGCAACTTAACTTACGTCCTTTCTATACTTGCTTACTCCCCAGTCTGCAAGGAGGAGTACGCCCAAGGAAGAGTCAGCCATTGTCGACCTGGCGAAGCTGCTGCCCTGTATAGTCGGTATATCCTTGTGAACTTATCATGGTTAATCGGGAGCTTGGGAACACTGTTCCTTGATATGGTCATCTTTGTGCAATTCTTCTTGTATCAAGATAGTATGTACGGCGAGACTGAGGGTACTAGTGAGGAGACTTTGAGGGGGTGATTCCGATCACATCCGCAAGTACCCATTCTATACCTCTGGTCTTCTTTTCTTTTTTCTTTTTTCTCTCTCTCATCCTTACTCGTGGCTGTCATTATTTGACTTTGAAAATGAAGGGTGGCGTTACAGACAGAGGCCAGGATTCAAAGGGCAACTATTCTTTTTTTCTTGGTCTTGCGCATCAGGCTATACTTTTTCTCGTTGTGGGAGGCGTTTTTTTTTGTTTACACTGCGTGCATACAGATACTCTACCCTGCCCAAACATAAAACGAAAGAAATATATAACCAGATTGTTCTTCATCAAGGGTCATTTCTGCGGCATGTATTCTTGCAAGAAATTCAACGCTACCCTAATAGAAAAAAAGACGAAGAAGAAAGCGAAGAGAAAAACAAGAATAACATCGCTAGAAGCCACAATGGCCACAACGCCGTTAGTGCTTTTCATTGTCAGTTAACCCTGAAATACGTGGAGACCTAACTGAACTCCAAACCAAATACAATAATAGTATTACGGTCAGTCGCTTGGTGGACGAGGCTCCACCTTTCCTTTGCTCACTTCCGACCAATTAGTGCTTAGCGAGGTGCCTTGACTTTCGAGGTAACTTTTATTCATGGCTCGACGAGTATTCTCGTCTGCATTGGCGTAGAGTTTCTTAAAGAACGCATCGACGGCGTCACCACCGCCAAAGTCGGAGTCAACTGAGTCGGCACCGTCCGATTCGTCTCCTGTATCGTCCGCTTTTGAGTCTTTTTGTTCTCCATCTCTAGCCTTGCCTTTGGGCTTGGGCTTCTTTGCTGTGAGCGACGACGCCAACTTATCCCAATCTTTGGGTCCATTGCGGGATGAAGATGGGTATGATGGAGCAGAACTACTGGTAGGAGTTGGATCCGAGGCGGTTTCACGACCAGAGAGCTTGATGTCAGCTGCAGAGGCTTCCAGCGCACCCCATTTCTGGCCAGGAGTACGTTTCTTTAAAATAACCTCGATCTTGGTAGACATGACAGAGACCTTAGAAGAGGATGGGTCGATCGACGCAAACAAAGGATCAAGGGTGAAATCAAATTCCGCGCCGGTAGGAAGAGGGAATTGGAGAGACACCTGTAAATAGGCTTGGTTAGTATATGATTGATCAAAATCCGTGGAAGAGAAGGACCGTCTGTAGATGACCCTACCGATTCATCATTGAGTCCCACATCTACGTTATCTTTAGGCACCCCTTTGACGTAGAGGGTCACAACGACAGTGTCATTAGATTGATACCACTCATGCCGAACCTTATCAAACGGAGGAGCAGTGGAAGGAGCAGAAGAAGGGGTACTTCCAGCAGCACCACTTTGGCCATCTGACGTCGAAGCTTCTCCTATGACTGTCTTGCTGGCCGCGGCAGGCTCACTCTGGGCGCTGCTACCCCCGATTTTTCCGGATTTGAGAGTATTCAACTGATCCTTGAGCTCCTTCTCGGTTGGAACTTGGACACCGCTTGGGTATTCCGGAATAGTGACAGCGGCCTTGTTATCTCCCTCAGGCAACTTATTCAGCTTACTCTTGACCTTGAGTATCCAGATTGGCAGCTCCTGCTCATACCCATTCTTTGAAGTGGATTGGGCGCCACCAGCCTTGCCCATAGCATCTTTCATCTTTTCTGATCTGTCTACATTCTCCACCCCAGCGCCGGTTTTCCCCTGGATGATCTCGAATAAAAAGCCCGCATCGCCATATTTTTCAAGCTGGTATAATGCGACCCCGCGTCTCATTTGAGCAGCTAGGATTAACTCCCTCTTTCCACGTTCCCGCGCAAGGGTTAGAGCAATCTCCGCATCGCGCAGCGCTGCTTGGGAGTAAGGGCCGCCATCTGCTGGCTTGACTCGAGAGAAGGCGGTCGATCGTTTGAGGTAGTAGGGCGGTGCGCGAGGTAGTTCAATCAGAGCCTGTGTAAAGTAGCGGATAGCACCGGGGAAGTCGGAGCTCGCGAGGGCCTTGTCGCCCTGTGTTGCGGAATTCATATTGGCTTGTGGAAGCTATGAGCTCCGCAGCTTGATATATTTACGGTAAGCTTGACACCGGGAGGCAGGGAGCTTGAGGCAGGGGGTGGGGGAAAGGCCTGAAGTTATAACAGAGAGGAACAAAGACTTGTTTCTATTCTGAGTTGAAGAGATGGTTCAATGGATGAAACGTTTCCATCACTGTCCGTTTAGTTTCTTTC
Organism: Aspergillus bertholletiae; assembly: GCA_009193595.1. NCBI lineage: Eukaryota > Fungi > Ascomycota > Eurotiomycetes > Eurotiales > Aspergillaceae > Aspergillus > Aspergillus bertholletiae. The sequence continues at coordinate 114,996 of ML736251.1, forward strand.
CTTGGTTTTTTGGAGACTGCGGGGAAAGCTTATGTCAGCAGAGGCATCTACAAATTCCGCAGTCACATGCGCAGTCACATGAATCCTTGTTCATCATCTTTCATTTTGGGTCCGTCAGGTCCCCTTAATAATTACATTGGTCATAAATGTGACCGCCAAATAATTGTACATGTAAGCAAACATTGAACCTAGGTTGGTGTTCTCCATATGGCGAGCTCAACCTCTTTACAGGAGCTCCTCGTTACCAAATTTCCTGCTGTATAGTCCCAGAGCGCGAATAGGCCAATAGAACTTATAGTTAGGGTATGAGATCATACTAAACCCACGTCAGTATCAAAAAGTTCGATGTCACAGATGGAGAGTACCTACCAGGATTGGTTGAAAACACCCTCGATAGCTTCCTGCAGCCACTCCCCATTGGGTTGCTGACGGGACATCATAAGTTTCATGGCCTTGCGAAGGGGCTCCTTGTTCGGGTAGCCTGCCTCCATCAGGGCAAGACATGCCCACGCAGTCTGGCATACTTGGGATTGCTCATGTTGGGTGTACACATGTCGCTCACTGCTGAGGTAGGATTCACCCCAACCTCCATCTTCCTTCTGCTTGGAAATGAGAAACTCGCAACCCCGACGGGAGTAGTCGCTATTTTCGTAGGTCTCCCCAATGCTCGCGAGACTTTCCAAGGCAAACATAGCAGCGTAGGTGAAGCAGATGCCCCAAGATCCATACCAGCTTCCATCTGATCTCTGCACACGTTTGATATACCTGACTGCTTTTTCTTTTGCTACTCTAATCTCGTCGGACCGGTAATCAGGATAGAACTTGCTAAACAGAGACAGCGCCGTAACGGAGGCAGTGGTACATTCGGGATAGTCGTAACCAATCATAATGCCGCCGAAAACTTCAGCGGCATTGAGCCACTCTACCTTGGGCGATGCACGGGTGGTCTCATACTCTGTAAAACCACCAGAAGGATTTTGCATGAGCAGCAGGCAATCGACGCTATCCTTTAAGCGCTGTGCCGATATCAATTGAGGATAGTTATGCATCTCTTGAAGCTGAATCGTGGACCGTAAGCCCTCGGCTGTGCAGTCGCTAACTGTATAGCCTTGAGTTTTGTTGCTGAATGGCCATGCGCCCTTCCGATGCTGACGGTAGCATTTCTCCTGATCTGGTACGTTTTCCCGCAATTGGTGATTATCGAGGAATTCCAGAGCCTTCGTGAGCATGGGTCGCCATTTAGGATCATCCGCAAAGCCTGCAATGACGATAGCTTGTGTGATGAAGGATGTATCCCACGCCTGAACACCATTGGTGCCGTTCATCAACATTCCCTCGTTCTTCACCCACATATAATCATGGAGACGCTCTCGATGACGACGGACCGAGTAGCTATCAGGACCGTCGTGGATGTAACAGGCAACCATGTTCATTGGGTTGCTCACAGGACCAAGGCCTGCGTAGTCAGTATTTTCGTCTTCCATACGAATCAACTCCCACGTCCATTCTTCGGCACGGTGCACAAGTGCGGGGAATCTCAGATAGGGATTCCAAACATTGACTAGAACTGAGTTGATTGTATTTAAGAGCCATGTTTTCGGATAATAGTTGTCAGCCTTGTGAATAGAATTACGGTGCTTTGCAAAGTCAATAGAGTCATACGGCTCGGTATAGAGCTCGTTTCGAAGCTGCTTGGTAAGCGGATCCAGTGGATGAGTGAATTTCTTGGACCATAAGTAAGACATGGGCAAAAAGACCTGACGAATATGAATCCACCACCGCCATGGGGCAAATGGGACCCAGTCGGGGAGAAGCCTAGAGTAAAATATCAGCACTCAGAGCACGCCAATCATGGACCGAGGTAAATGGGGGCAGTGCGGACCAGATTTCAGGAGGAACGGGGTTGACGCAATCCCAATCCATGACTCCAAGAATGCTAAGCCAGAATTTTGCCCAGTGGGGTCCATAAATGGCACCGCCAAATTTATGAAGTAGCTGACGAGCCTTGATCATTCGATGGTCGTCTTCATCGACACCAATTAAGCGCAGCGCAACATAATTCATGCAGGTACCAAATACGGAACTATGGGCTTCGATGTGAAGGCCCCAGCCTCCATCTTCGGGGTTCTGACGAGCGAAAAGATACCTCTTGATCTCAGTCGCATACTCCGGAGGGATGGGAGTATTGGTTACATAGTAGGTGATCAGGAGTCCTGGTAACAGAAACATCGGCCCACCATACTCACAAGCCCAATTGCCGGGGGGGAGTTGCAACTTAGAGAAGAATTCTAGGCCATTTTCTGCACACTGTAGTGGCGTCTTTGCAGGTGGCAGCTTGGGAAGTCCCTGCAGGAATATCAGTATCACAAGCCACCAGACCGCCCGAGGCAACAAGAAAACGAAAACAATACCGTGGGGAGACCCAAAAAGTACTTATCGGCCACTGATTGAGGCCATTTTACATTCGCTTCATCGGATTCGAGATAATGCCAGGTCTGACGACCATCATCGTCCAGCAATCTCCATCTGGAGTAGTCTGTTTTGGGATCGCCATTGGCATCGGCGGTCAAATGGCCTTGCGCCGCAGTTCTCCATGGAGCGATAGAATCAGCCATGTCTGCTACGAGTGTACCCGGCGGTGTTTTCTTGGATAGCCCAGCCTGAAGGAAGCCACCAAACCCCGAGAGAGAGCAGTAACGTCTGGAGTGGACGAGAATGGGGAAAGGAACGCCACATGCTAGATATCTGGATTTCTGGGGTTGGTAGATCTATTGACCGCTTAGTCATCAGGGGTAGCCGGTGTTGCCTGAACGGTGAGGCATAGTAGGTTATGTTGTATAGACATAGTTACTACTATTTACTAATGTACGCATCTGCATGACTTGATTTAATTTCCAATTTCCAGCAATCTGTTTCAAATTACCTTTACCGGGCCTGTTGTGACCAATTGCACCACGATTATGTTGCTATTATACTAGTGGTACTTGTACCTACTATGTACTAATAACTATACGGGGTCTTGTTTTTGTTGTATGTGACCTTTGGCATTTTTGTAATAACCATCGATTCTCTCCTCGCCAATTCCATCATTCTTTTGCACCTTATAGAGTTCTCCTTTATTCCTCTCCCCAGAACAGCGCCATGGGGACCTCTCTGCACCCAGTCAAGCGATACATCCACGAGACTCTGGCATCTGCTCTTGACGAGCTATCCACGCCAGATGGCCGACCAACCATCACACTCAAGCGAAGATCTAGGAACATGTCACTGTTCATCAACCCCACAAGTAGAGCTCTTGAAAGCAACGGGACTGAGACGTATATTACCTATTCCTGGCCCGGTGCAAACGCCTTCGAAGCATGGAAATTTAGTAGATGCATCCCCGTTCAGGGACAATATTGCCCAGGATCCATGCACTAATCGTTATGATAATAGCCGTTATTGTTCGAGCTCTTGCAGTTGTTGCAGAGGCTATTGACATGGGTTTAGTAGTTTCCAAAAGGTCTGCCATTCGCACTCCACTTTCTGCAATTTCTGACACCGGAGTAGAGACATATACTACAGCGACCCAGCCTGCTTTGGGACCCAGAAAATTGTTGACACCATCATTGACGATCTGGCCTACACCGTTGGAGTTGACAGATCTGCATTGAATGTTGTATGTGAACTAACTTCGTTTACGATGACAATGCCTGAATGAATCGTGTCGGTCTAACGACTTGGGCAATGCAACAGGAAGCGGCCGCGAAAGGACTTGTGACGGGCTATTGTAGCCTTCTAACCAAATTCGGGGATGTAATAGATGTTCAATTGCCTAGAAAGGTATATAGATTGGACAGATACTGGGCTCCCTACGTCAAAAGTCTCAACTAATCCAGATAGGAATCGTTGATACCAAATTCACAGGATACCAGTGAGATTGACATCTCAGGTGCTAGCTGGGTCTTGGTCATCGAGAAAGAGGTGCAATAATTGTCATATGGTCTTGTTACGGGCACTCATCTAGGATACAGGCCATCTACCGCCGACTGGCACGAAGTAATTATCATACCAGAGCAGCTGCAGGAAAGGGAATTCTCATCACTGTAAGCTCTCCTGAACTTGCGTAACTGGGTAAGTCATCAACCGCAACTAGGGGAAAGGCTACCCAGACTTGTCTACCAGAGCCTTCATACGAAAGATATATGAGAAGAGCCGTAGATCAGACAGATCCCTACCTTTCTATGGTTTAGTTGACAGCGACCCCGACGGCATGGCTATTATGTCAACATACAAGTATGGCTCAATGGCGCATACCAGCCAGAACGGAAGATTGAATGTTCCCTGCCTCCAGTTATTAGGCCTCCGAACGTCGGATATCGTGTCTGGAGCACTGAGCAACGATGATGCGGCTTTAATTAGGCTGACAATAAGGGATAGAAAAAAAGTCATGACCATGCTGTCGAACAACCCTGTATGGGCAGCTGAGGGACCCGAGCTAGAATGGCGTACACAGCTGCAGCAAATGCTCATGCTGAACCTGAAAGCTGAAATTGAGATCCTCTATGACTGGGACGGAGGTCTGGAAGGATGGATTGATCAAAATATGGCAGCTTTCTCTCAGTCGGATACCTAGAACGACATTACCCATATGTATGTATAATTTAAATAAGCTATTTACTTTCTACCAGCTCTGCTGAAAAGGACCCACAAGGACAATGAAAGAGCGATAACAGGCCCCGATAGAAGCGCCTTAAACAGTAAGAATGCACCATAAACGCCATGGCCCCGCCACCAACCAAAGACAGATGCATGCATCCATACCAAGCTATGCAACGCACCAGCGAGCAATAGCGACAAGCACAAGCTCGGGACAATGAAAAAGACACCACGCCTCTCCATCATATTCCAACTCAGTAGATAGGAGTGATCTCCTACAGTCCTAAGCCCTTCCGTACCTCATCACGAACCTTGCGTTCATAGTCGCTCCTCCGTTCTCTCCACATCTTTGCCGCCTCGACATTGGCAGGACTCTCATCATTGGGCTCGGCAAGCATACTCATGACCGAGATAAGGATCTTCTCAACGCTCTGAATAGGTGACCACCGCTCGGACGCATGCTCATAGTGGTTGGGATCATCGCCGGGGGGATGCAAAATGGAGATGCACACGGTTCCATTGGGATACACTGTTGGGTCACAAAACATAATTAGCCACGCTCCAAATCTCTCTCTCTCTTTCTTTTCTTTTTTCCCTTCTTTTTTTTTCCAACCGCCTCCACACCACCATAGATGGAAAAGAATATGGGAAAGTACCGTTAGGATGCCAAACCCCACCACCCACAAACTTCATCGTCGGGGGGCTCAACGGATAATCCTTTGGAAACTTCAACTCGGCAGCAAAAATACCGCCTTCAAAGGGGGTACCTTGTGGCCCTTCGATTAAGGCCTCCCAGTGGAACATATCATCTTCGGTGACCGGGCCGGCAGTGATGCCATCTGGCGGGTTCGTGGAGAGGTTCTTATACTCGTGGAAAAGACGTTTTTGCGCGACGGTAGACATCACTGCTCTCTTAATCTGCGGCAGAGATGTAAAAAATTATGAGGGAATAGTAGAAGAACGTGAGTTCGTGGATCCAATGGATTTGTTTTTGAGCGTTGGAGAGTCCTTCTTCGTGGTGAGGCGTGGGTTTGCGGAGACCAACGGAGTGAGTGGGGTTAAAATGCGGTCTGTACGGAGGACTAAGTATACTTCACTAAAGAGCTATCGACGACTGAAGATAAGGTATTGTTGTTTTACCCTTTTCTGTTTCAAACCCAACCAACCTGCAGGGCAATATGAAGTGTTGTGAATTCTTCCTGTTAGACGCCGGCGTAGTAGATACAAAGAAGAAGAGAAGTTGCCACTGGGGACAGAGGGGGAAATGATCGTTAGTGCCCCAGGCAGCATGTGTTTTATTGCCGTTGCTTATCACCGAAGGTTTCGGCCCGCATTCGAGAATGATCGGCGTTGTTTATGGCGATTTCCTCAAGGGAAAACTTAAATTAAAAATAAAAAAGAGAAGAGGAGAAGGAGAAAAATAATGTGCATGTCCTAACTATAATATAATACAATGTATATCTCTTTATATCCCACAAACAACAGTCAACTCCTGTAAATCTGTAAACCGCCGTTCCAGAGTAAAACGCCTTGTAAAAATAGGACTAAAACCAATCATAATCATCACCGTCTCCTGAGTCGGCTTCATCCTCCGCCCATGGGTCCTCTTGACTCTGGCCCCAAGGGTCCTGTGGTTCATCTGCCCAAACATCTCCATAAGGGCCTCTCTGACCAGAGGTAGGTGACTGCTGGTCAGTTGGTTGCTCTAGTGGAGCTGACTGCGACTGGTGCTCTCCCGTCATGCCTCGAGACATCGCATCATATCCGGCTATCGCCCCAGCACCAGCGGCACCTGCAGCTGCGCCTTCCGCTATTCCTCCAGCTGCACCGGCGCGGCCGAGAGTTCCTGCAGCCGCTTCACCCACAGCCCCAGCTTCTCCGGCAGCGGCACCACCAGCGGCAGCCTCTCCGCCAACGCCGGGGATCCAGATAGGCATGAAACCAAATCCACCAGTACCACTATGGCGACTGAAATAGTCAAAGTCGATGCTGACTGCAGTAGCCAGCATGACTGCGCGTTGGTCGAGCGTCATGCCAGTAACAGCATTGTCTTGCGCAGGTACCTGTTCAGGGCTAAAGGCGGCTGAGTCCATTCGCAGAGCATAGACACCAGTGTCTGTGAAGATTTCGCGAGTGAAACCAGCAAAGTCACGGTTAACAGATCCAATGAGCCGATTATTGGCCGAACGAAGGGAGAAATCCCACGATAAGAAAGGCTCGTCCACGTAGGCGAATTGATTGAACTCGCCCATAGCCTGGCCATTCTTTGCCGTTTGGGTTAATTGCATCTGTTGGGCATCAGAAAGACCGGACTGTAGGAGCGGTCGCGATACGATTCCCATGTCTGTCTCGCGGCTCGGAGAGTGATGATAGGTGAATAAGTTGTATTTTCGTCGCAATGGTGCCCACTGCTGCTGGGCCTCTCCGACGACGCGCATATCATCGAACCCTAGTGGCGATACTCGGGTATTAGAATCTGCTGTGGCCTGTAAAAGCGAGCCTGGATGAACGTTCTGAAGAGCGGTTGAAGAGGAGGTTTTTCTAGCAAAATCGAGAGGGTCGTACACACGGATACGGGAATTAATCCATGAGAATGGTCGATGAAACTGGAGAGCGTTAGCACAACACTGGATGCGAAAGAGGGTAATTGTAAAGCTTACGCGCAGCACTTCATTCTCATGCCTGTCAAAGACGTGTGTCACAAAACTTCTATGGGTCCGGAACCACTGTCGAGCCATCATGTTGGTCATTCCTCGCTCCTGCTCCGCCATGTACCCGATATGATTCCCATTCGCATCCAGAATTACATACTTGTTGGCTTGCTCAAACCCACTGCGGGAAGGGAAAAAAAAGCGACAAGTTAGCAGGGAGGTTTCTGACGTTTTTGGAAGTCGGAAAACTCACATCATAACATTCATGAGCTCCAGTTGCCGCTGCACAACTAGGCCGGAATTTGCTAATATACCAATTGCAGGGTGGTTTTCCTTTAACACTGCGCGGGGATCTTCTGGTATGTGGACCGGGGAGAGCAGAGTGTTGTGAGCGGGGTCATAGCTGGGATTCGGAGAACTGGCATTATTTGCTGCTGGATCTAGCAGCTCCGGTTGCTGCGACGGTATATTGCCTCTTCTGATGAGTTCTGGCCTTCGTATTAAATTCCGGGGGCCACGAGGGCCAGCTCGTCCTCTGGTGAATGAGCTCGACAGCGCTCGGCCGGGGGCTCTAAGCCAACGCGCCGGCTGTAGTTGGAGTCTGGCACTCCACATGCCTCGGGTGGTAAAGATAGCAGCTGATATATAGTAAAGTTGTCTCGGGGTAAAAGGTGATTAGCTCTGCAGAATATCGCAATACGTGACGGGGAATCTTGGAAAAGAAGAACCAGGCGGAAACCATGACGAACTTGCCAATGGAGTTAAGCGGAGATAAGGATGGGCAGAATCAACCAGAAAGAACCATATTTGGTACTTACAACACGTATGGTGATATCTACGAGAAGCAATGGGAATTATCTCCACGGAATAAGAAAAGAAGACCTGCTTCGAAAGTACAACATCGTAGGATTTTCATACCAGCCAATCCCCGACGCTCTCATTCTCACTGCAGGCACCAATGGGAGTTTCCAAATGTTATACAATCTATACTATCTCAAAGAAACCAAATCGCCTCGCGCTTTGTATCATAAAGAACTCAAGATGATATCACCAGAATTAAATATACAAACAAATAAACCTGACCCAACCGCATACTGAGTTAAGAATCACAAGATACCCTTCCGAGCCAACTCAATCTTGCGTGCCGCTTCGCCGGGTTGGAAGCCTCCCTTCGAGATACAGACAGCACTTCCTTCACCAAGCTCGATCTTATCTTCGTTATCGGGGTGTGCGCAAGGGCAATGATGAGGGAAATGAACGCAAGCAAGAGTGCCGGGACATAGATACTTGTCGCATTGAGCTGTCAACGTTGAATATGTTAGCCGTGATCTAGACAGGACGGGACAGCGCGCGAAAGGGTTGCGATCAAGTACCTGACGCCCACATGCTCTGATATCGTGAACTATCGCTGGGTTCATTTTGAGCGGCTTGCTGCTGATGTTCTTGACGCCCGCCGCCAAACATATGCTCAAAGAACTGGAACTGTGCGTGGGCCATAGAGGCCAGGAGGAGCAATGCCCCAAGGGTTCGGATCCAAGTGTGCAGCATGGCAGGCAGAGCCCACGATATAGGCGCCTAGATTTATTGGCTGTAGAGGTATTATGCCGTTGCCAACTGTAAGCAACATAGCATCATTTCCAAGTAACTTGGGTAGCTTTGTATGCATTGAAGCCAACTCTCGCGAACACACGTGACCTGCCAAGACACAGGTCTGGCCGCCCCGAAAAAAGTCACCATAGGAAACCGCGAGCAATTCCGGCCCAACATCCAAGAACTCTGGGGAGTCGCGCGTCCCTTGCAATCAAGATGCTACAGCAAAGACTACTGACGCCCCTCCGGGTGCTGGAGAGAGCCATTGTGCCAGCCCTCCGCTCATCACAGCCAATCTCCCGGCCACCACCACCATCAATACTCTCACGAACCAACAACACCTCCACATCGACACCATTCTTGACTCGCCTTCTCCCCTTCTCTCAAGTTCGTCATGCCTCCCACGCTACCCAGGGTACGGCGAATCGACATTCCCGTGACCCTGCGGGAAAGCGTCTCGGTGCGAAACGTACCACCGGTGAATACGTCGTTCGGGGCTGCATCATCTTCCGTCAGCGTGGAACGAAATGGTTTCCAGGCGAGAATTGCGCGCTGGGCAGGGACCATACCATCTATGCCACCGAGGCAGGGTATGTGAGATACTACTTGGATCCCGAACGGCACCCTGACCGGAAGTACATCGGCGTCTGTTTTGAGAAGGACGGCAAATTACCTACGCCTCGGAATGCTCCGACCAGGCGGAAACTGAACAGAGTCGCTGTCCCTCGCATCGATGATGCCCCTACGCCGATTGCTGGACAGTCGGATCTTGTTGCTACGATTGACAATGGTACTATGGTGTCTAGCGTGGAGGCTGTGAACGCCGAGTCAGGCTCCCAGCTGCGCCCGGGTTACATGTACCGTGAGGCGAATTGGCAGATTGGTCGAGCAGCTGAGAAGGCCGGGATTACAGCGAAGCCGTACAACCCCAGGAATCGTTGGTTGGCATGGAGGAAGAGACAGGCTAGGGCAGAGCGGGCTGCCCAGATGAAGAGTCTCAAGAACAAGAAGAAGGCTTCGAAGAAGGGCAAGGGTGGTCGCTAAATGATCATAGCCAACACTTGGCCGATTACCCTATGTCTCCGTATATCCCAAGTGGTGTGACAGGGGATTGGGCCGAAGGGTGCTTTTGTACTATAGAGAAATATGTCTGCATCTATTAAATCGTTATTCAATGTAGTATGTATAGGGTTTACTCTTGAGACGTGTAAAAGAAATTTAAGTCAAATTCATTAATGACCTCATCCAAAACAAGTGCTGCAGACACACTTGGGGTATAACTGCTATTATAAATGCCATCACATCAAGCTCTTGACAAAGTTGTATTTTTCTTGTCAAGTCTGTCATCCTTTCCAAACAGTAAGTATAAACCACGAACTACTGAAGATCAGAGATATATGGGTCAGAACTGCTAATCAATCAATCAATCTCCCCAGGATCAAGCTCTGACAGACAAACTCGTTGCCCACAATCCTGACATTGGTGCTCAGGCCGAGATCACTGCCACTTATTGACTCGGTTAATTCATTCCTTTTTCGTTTCCTTGACTTCTGAATGGGATAAGACGTTTGGCTGCCAGGGACAGAGGCTCCAAGGATTGCGGCTATGGCAGAGGCTTTTTCATCGTTATCCACGTAGATCCAATCCCATTCACACCCAGCTCCAGTTGCACCCTGGTCCAGGATCGCCCGGGCTGACTTGATATCAGGTACACGTTCGACTTTAGAAGCACCTAACGCATATGTTAAAAAGAGGTACGCTTTTCTTCGCTCTTCATCAGCTTTCCCGCGGCCCATCACGACTAGCACAGACTGCCCATGCAATAGGTTGGGTCGGGCAGAAATGGTTTCCGGCAGTCGTGCGTGTATAGCAGGATATGGATGCAATAATCTCGACTTCGTCGCTCCGTGGAGATACAATGATTCCCCAGCAGGAAGCAAATACATCTCCCAATCTATAACCTGGCGTTGAGCCACACAGTCCTCGATCCAGCGGTCTGAGAGACAAGGAAGGTTGAGAGCTAGTGCCTGCATATACTTTGGCCGGCGCGAATGCTTGTCGGCAATCAAGCAGGCGAAGCCCACATCTTCGGCACCGCTAGTGAGACGGAACTGGTTGTTGCTCACGGCTGGGGTTGGTGATTTCGATGGTGTGACGACTGGGCGGCTTGAAGGCAGATCAAACAGCTCATTGAAGCCATCATGAAGAATGCGTCCGTCATTATCCAATATCATCCGTGTAATCCGAGTCTTTGCTTCATCATTCTCCCCATAAGACACAGCAAATACCATCCCAGCAAATATACCGGTTGAATAACGGATGCTGCGGGATAGTCGAGTGCTGGGTGAAGCGGGCGTGGTGTGCCGATCTGACGGTGTTTGAAATCTACTCTCTGACTGTGCATGTACAGAGCTGTAGCTATATGTTCGATCTTTGAGTTGGTTCCAAAGGATAGTATCCAGGTATATGCGTGAGATTGGAACTTTGACGGTATTCTCAGGAACTGCAAGCCCTTCACGTGTCAGGCTCTTGCGTTGCTTTTGTCCTAGAATGACAGTAGAATGGCCGTATACATCTGTCATGTGGATAATTCCATTCGCTGCCCCGTTTTCAATATCTTCTATGCTCAATTTATCCTCGAAACCTCGGATAATGTGAGTCACCTTTGGCACATTGGGCATATCGACCTTTACAGCATCTCCAACCCGTAGCTCGAGTCGTTTTACAGCTCCAATGGGAACTTCAACTGGAGCGCTATCTTCAAATTTGACTAAATAACGGGACTGTGAAGTCCCCAGGGGCCTTCCAAAGCAGGTTGCAGGGTAAAATGCACGTTTTGTTCCACTCCAGGCTGCCAGAACCTGATTTAATGCAATTTCGACATTGCCATCAGTGGCCGAGTCCTCACTCGTGGGGTTGTTTTCGACAAAGCCCTCTGATGGCTTGTCCAGAGAAATTTCAACATGTTGTTCCGTGGGGAGCGATGTGGCTTCTAAACAATTGTGACCAGCGACAAGCTGCGCATCAGTACTTTCCCTAGACTGCTGGGCATCCTTAGCCTTTTGCTCGAGAATGCGAGGGAGGTCAAACAGGCGCGCGCGCTCCTTGCGTGAAACATGATAATGGGGAGAATCGTCAACGTCCCATACTGTTTCCGCTCGCCTAGAAGGTCGCGATCGCTTCTCAAAGGTTCTCTTAGGGTTAGTCACAGATTGGCCGGGCTGAGGATCCGGGGCCGGCACTGTTTCATTTTCCTTTGGAGGAGCGAAGTAAGTGGCGGTACGGGGTGTAATAGGAAGCACCGGGTCCGAGGCGAAGACGTTTTGCCCATCATTTCCACGTCGCCTCTTCCTTGGTGGAACTGGAGATAGTGCGACAGCAGATCTGAACTCTCGGTCGTCAGCGGATAAGATGTTAATATCAACATCGAAGTTCCCGGTCCCGAATTGAGGCGAGGCGTCAGCGGCAATCTCTGTCAGTGCTCTGCGCTGCCTTCCACTTGGACTAGATAGGATTTTAGAGTTATAGAAGCTTTTTATTGGCGACGAGCTATTCGAATCGACTGGTTGGGAATGATATCCTCGTTCATGTGTGGACGAGTAAAAAGGAGGGAGGTCGTCGTCCTCTTGATCCATTGCTTCATTATTGGCGTCACTCGCCCAGCCTTGATTAAAGAATCGATTCGGGCTCGTTTCTGGGATAGCAATCGCTGGCACCACATCACCAAGGCTCTTCGGGCGTTGAACAGGTGTTTCAGCCACGCGAGAGGGCATCGAAGAGGACTTCTCTTTGATATCCATGGCTGGTATTTTATCGCCCAGTTCTATAGGTTTATGCACACGTGAATTGCTAGATTGCATTACGACAGCCTCCTGGGCAATGGATTTTCTTGGTGGGTGTTCGTGAGAGCCATGTGAGCTGGTAGAGGTCGATCTGGATCGAGCCGCTATACGGTTATCATCAAGTTGAAACGAGACGCGACTTCTTTGAGACACTGAGGGAGGGGTTGACTGTATACGGAGTTGTTTTGCAGGAGATACAAGCTTCTTTGGAGATTGCGTTGTACAAATGGGTGAGCCGGAAGCCTGGGCCTGATTCCCATCCCACGTTTCTGTATTATTCCTTCCGTGATTTTCTTCATGCTGGGGTCGTGGGGACCGTTGAGAGTCCTCCACGATATAAACTTGGGACGACCTGCTAGTACCATCTGGTTGTTCCTCCTCAGAACCCTGAGGAGGTAAGTCGAAATCTGCAGCAACTTGTAGTGACCTTCTGTGACTAGGAGATGGGGCTCCATCAAGAGCAAGCGCCTGAGAGAGACGGTTATGTGCACTAGTCGGGGCAGCCAGCGAAGTTGCAGAGGAATCGTTATGATTTTCTTTGTCCTCTTCAGTTGAAGGATTTGGCTCTTGAGACGGATACGGCTGTTGACAAAACCCATCTTCCTGTTCTGTCTCTTCTTCACTAGTTGCCCCTGCTGCAACGTTTCTTTGGTGCTCAATTCTGGGCATAGCAGATCCGACTGCATCTGCCCGGTCTCGCGGGTCTGGCTGTCCGCTAGGCGACTTGCTCGTTTTATCTAAGTTCTTGCGACTTGCTGGTCTTGGGGGAGCTGAAAGACCGGCCAATTGTTCCCTGGTTTCCTCATCGATATTTCTCCGTCGCCTTATGCGCTCAACGAAGCTGGGTTCTTTGTCAAATTCGCCGTCACTTTGATCTTCCGAGTATATATGGTTTGCCGAGCGCGTCATTCTCTCCCGTAGGATTATATCTCTTTGCGCTTGCGATTCTTGCATAGTGATATAATTGGAATGTGGCTCAGAGGAATCCCGGGGAAAGGTTGCCGCGACGTTATTTAGCGGCGAGGATAGACCGGTAGCAAGCAAACGATTTTGAATAGGCAGATTCGGTGAAGGCCGGTCGGACATCGGATCCAATTGTTGGCCATGGACAAGAGGAGATGAAGGGGCCTGGGTTGCTTTGAATACCTGGCTTAGTGCCATGATACCGCCGCTTGATTCAAGTTCCGTCGCAAGAGGGTTCCTCGACGTTGTGGGGGTCGCCGTAGGAAGACCATCAACATGCCCTGTTTCCACTGCTGCTGCTGGGGTCTTTGACACAAATCGTTGAGACTCAGGAAAGAGATTCGGCTGGTAGTTCATGGGAGATGACTCTTCGAGTTTGAAACTGCTATGATCCTCGTTGTCGTCGCCATTGGTTGCATCAGTGTTTGGTCCGTCAAACCCAGCCAGCAGATCCACATGACCAATATCGCCTTCGTGCAGTGTCCTCAAAGTTGCATTATCAGCAAGATTATTATCCAAGGCATTATCGGCAGCCTCTTGGTTCTGTCTTATAAGATCGTCGTAAACCGACTGCGAGATGACTTGGGTGTCCGAAGGCACCGACTCTGCAGAGCTCATTTTCTTAGAGGGGCGTAACCTTGTGGCAGAGCCTTCTCTTCCTTGTTCAGAGGATACTTGAGCAGCGCTTGTCAATCCTTTAGCATTCTGCTCCCGAGGGGGTGATTCAGGACGACTCGACGGGGATTTCTGGGAGAGGTCCTGGCCAGTAGATAAGCGCCGACCATTAGAGATCTGAGTAGGATGCTCTTTGACGACAGTGTTCTGAGGAATATTCTTGACAGGCTCGGACCCGGGTATTAACGACTGGGATTGTGCAGGTTCCTATTAGATGATTGGCGTTAGAGCAATCGAGATCACAGCGCCACCAGTGTGACCACTCACTCGTCCCAGCGCGACGCGTTGCAACCGTGGGATGTCGATACTGTCATCCTGGGTTTCCATGATCCTTTCAATCGATAATTATCAGACACGGTAGTAAAAACAATTCATCGTCTGAAGTCTTCAAGCATGCCCCATCGCCTTCACATGCCTGGTAATACTAGTAATAACAAGATGTTTTCTCGACCTCCGAAACCAAAGAACCACGAAACGCGTCGCTCACGTGACTAAGTAATATTGCCATTATAGGACTAGGTATGTCGACCTATGGGTCATGTCACTCGTGATGTTTTACTTTGATGTACATGACGGATATTAGCATAAATTGATATACACGGGGTTACATGATCACCAGTAAATTGCTCTAGGTTACTACTCAGGCGAGGGATATTAGTCATTCTCAGATAAAGCAGGAGATCAGTGGGTTGTATAGGACATGTAAATAGACGACATTAGTCCCGAGTCCGGTTTGGCACCCATCGCCTAATTAGCATCTCTCGCACTGTATAACGAGCAAGAAGAGCACCAATATCCTCTAAAGGAATACCAGTTTCTCCGAACACAGGTGGTGGGACTTCTACGTAGCAGACCACCAGACTCTTTTTCACCTGAGCTTGCACTCGGTTAACGCAATGGAGCCACCACCAACTGCGCGCCTGTTTCCTAGCACAATGAGCTTTCCTCTCTTCGGTCTCAGACCAGTAAGGGTGCTCAAAGGATGGTATGACCACGACTGCAAACTCGGCATGCGAAAAGACAGGCCCGCGATTGTAGAGGAGGTAATCCACTCCGAATTTCACTCCGGAGCGCACAACCCATCCAAGGGACCGAAAGTGGTGGTACACAGTGTAAGATATCATAAAAGGGTCGTCTGGTTCTAAATTGGCTGAATGATCACGGGGAGGGCAGTAGGAATGCTGGCAGAACCGAGACAGCAGAGAGGGAGGGGACAAAACGGCATTTCGTTTGCTATCGACGATCTGTAGAGCGCCAAGTCCGTATACCAGGAAGAATGCCTCCTCATTAGACAGTTGAAGGTGTTCTTCATTGCTCAGTGAAGGCTCATCCTCCATTCCGTGCTCGTTGACAGCCGAATCGAGTGCCGGCACGACAGTCGAATCAGAAACAAACTCCTTCGCCTGAACGACCGGAGAGAATCGTACAGTTTTGCTCCCGTTGGAGGGAGAAACATCAGGGCCGTCGGGTGTATCTGTTCCCTCCGTTTGTACTACCGAGCGTTGTGACCCAGACAATTTGGCCTCCCTAGCTTTCCTCAGGGAAAACTTCTCTGTAGGGGGAGGTATGCTATTAGTGGCACCATCAGCGGAGGGTGGCAGAGCCGACTGATCAATCGATGTGTCGCCGGCTTCCCTCGCGGCAGCTTCTGCGATGAGTCGTTGTTCAATAGCTATCTTCTCCATCCTTGCCCTCTCTAATTTCAACTCGCGACGCTCGGTTCTTCGCTGGCGTGTAACCTCTTCACTGGTAACGCCACCCAGTAATCCTCTCCTCTTCTTCTCTCGCTCCAACCAGCTAGGCTCACTCCGACTCAGATTTCCTTTCCCAAAGAAGCCCATCTCCCACAACGCTCGGATGGCCTTAGCATCTGTAACATGCACAGATGAGGTCTCCGGGTCAAAGTAGGCAAAGTAGACGTCATGGTGCGGGGGAGCAATCAAGTACGTCAAATACGAGAGCAGCACGCTGACGATGGACAAAGGGTTATGTGGTATTAGAGGCGGAAGAGGATGCACACTGAGGGGGAGGGGGAAACGGTGAATTTGTCTGTAATTGGGCCTAGAGAACCGGCCAGGACGACCTTGAGAGACATTCTTGTTTGTAGACTCGGACGTCGCAGCGGCAGCTGCAGTCTCGGAGGTAGGACTGGACATTGGGTTCAATTGAGAGGTCATAACTAAATTGCAAAAAAAAAGATAGTTGTATTGATAGTATACTACATAAGGGAAGAGTCAGCATGGAACTCTTCTTTACGAGACGACAGAAAAGATTCGACGTTGGTTGTTCTCCTCAGATACCGTTGTAGTCAATTATACCACTTCATCGACAACAGCGAAGAAATCAAGGTGCCATTGCCTAGGTTTAGGTATATTGGTGTCATCACCGGAGAACAACTGCACGTCTTTCTTCTGACTGAAGTTGCATTTGCTTACCAGAAAAAATCTTTTTTTTTCTGGATGGTTCCCCAGCCCTATGACGAGGTCACGGACAGGCTGTTGTTACCAAGAGCCGTAAATAACTAAATACAATTGACAAGTAGCAAGAGATATCCAAACATCGTCATACTGCGACGTCACGGTGGATGCTCATCATCATCCCAATTCTCTGGTTCTTGTCCTAAGGTCAAAACTGGTGGTTTGAAAGAGAGAAAAGAAAAATTTCCACATCGGCACTGATTGGGAACCGCCTAATAAAGGCCTGGGTGACTAAGCATGTAAATTGGCCCGTGCGCATACTCTCCGGCAAAAAAAAAAATAGGTTTGGGTGATTGCGGGAGGTTGACCTCACGGACAGTGAAATCCTCTCCAGACCTTGAACTTCCTCGCTAGAAACCGATTAAACAACACCAATCAAGTAAGTCAAATCGATTTTACCAAATCCGATCGGCATGGATTGTGGCTGACCACCGTTTCACTAGGATGCATCTTATGGTACGTTCGCACAAATGCTATGCCCTTACACCACCCTACACGAGATGATGATTGGAATTCGAGCATATCCAGCAGGTACTAACACGGCCATTAATAGTACACTCTGGACGCTGAGGGAAAGCGGGTGTATACCCTCAAGAAGGTTACCCCTGAGGGCAAGGTTACCAAGAGCGCTCATCCTGCTCGGTAAGGTTTCATTCGACTGGTATCAATGACAATGTGATTAACGATGGGAAAGCTTCTCGCCCGATGACAAGTATTCTCGCCACCGTGTCACTTTGAAGAAGAGATATGGTCTCCTCCTGACCCAACAGAAGGGTATGGAAACGCCTCCCCACCTCCCGAAGGTCGGCTCTGGTCAAAGGCTAACTTCTATCGTCAGATTTGCAAACCTCCGAGCTGTAGGGTGCGAAATCATGGGATAAACTTGTTTTATAGGTGCTGTTTGGAAATCATGTTCTTTTGGCGAATGGTGTTACGTGCGGACATCTAAATGAGAAGTTTTCGGGGGTGCCTCTTTTAATGGCTACCACTTGCATGAGGGATTCTAAAAAAAAAAGTGTTGCTCATATTCGGTCATAATAGTCCGGCCTCTCGTATAGAGAAGATCCACTTTTATCTATACCCTTATATATGCCCTATGTGCTCTATGAACCGTCACGAATCGACCATCATCATAACCCATGCAGCGTAGGAAAAAGACAAGTAATCGTAGAACTTTTGTTTTTGCCAAACTCCAATCCAGTATCCACGCAAAAAAGGACCGCGGGGGATGATTACCGCTTCCTAGAGTTCACATTCTTACCAGCGCCAACCTTGATCCGGCCACCATGTTTGTTTCGCTCTCCAGTCAGAATTCCAGGGAGATAGTCCTCGTCCATAAGGTCCCGTTCCTTCCGAAGTCTTCGGCTTTCCTCGGCGGTAGCTCTGACATATTCTTTTTGGTCTTCAGCAAGAATCAGCTCAGTTCCCCAGCCGCCTTTACCGCCGCCGCCTTTCCACTTTCCATTGGCGCTTCCATGGGTGGGTTTGGGAATACTGAATACGTTTCCGCGGTTGTTCCATTGCATGTTTTTCTTCAGATGCATCTTGAACTGTCCATTGGCATCGGTAGTGCAAGAGACACGGGTAAGGGTATCTCTTCCGCACCGTGGGCAGAATTGCTTGTTCATTTCCTTGGTCGTGAGGAAACATGCGTGACAGCGTTTAATGAAGGACTTAAGATGGCGAATTCTCTGTAAGGTTGTTGTCGAAAGTAGGTTCAAATTCATCTGGAGCAACACGTTTTGGCACTAAATTATGATCAGCCACCGTGCATGGGTAGCATATATAGGGAATGGGGTGCGCTTACCGCAAAATCAGTCGTCATTGTCGCAACTTGCATCACCTTTGGTTCCGGAGTGGCCGACGCAGAGATACCCTCGTCGCGGGCCTGCTTCTTCTTCAAGTTTGAAGGGGTGATCCATTCTCCGCCGTCTGAGTCGGCGGCTTCATCGTCTTCCTCCTGGAGCTCTTGGGGAGCTGGTTGTTCGGCTGGCTTGGCTTCTTCAGCAGCGGTGGGTTCATCCTGTAGCTTCTCAACCGGGTTCTCCAGGGCAGTGTTCTTCAGATCTTCCGTAACGGCATCAACTTCGGGGCTCCCAGTCTTCTCCTCAGCCTGGCCAGACTCATCTGTCGTCTCCGGCTTTTTTTCTTCGTCCCTGCCGGGTGGCTTGCCGTTCACCTGTTTCTGTCCTGGGACGCTGCGCAGCCGCCAATCTCCACCATTCCTTTCACACTCCACTTCATATGCAAGCGCCAGAACCTCAATATCGGTTCTACTCAAGACGGCCCTGTCACCAGTCTTCTTGGCGAACTCACTCAATACGCTGATGCTCTTCGGAGTCGGCGTCCGCTGTTTCAAGAACGGTAGGTACATGGTCTCGACTCGAAGTCGAGCATCAGGGTCGCGGATTTCACTGACCACCGACGGGGTGATGAGGAGTTCCTCACATTGTGCGAGGAGGGTGGATAGCGGCGGGGTATTCTTCAGGATAGGGCCAGCATCGAGGACGATGGTGTGGACGGACTTGGGCGGCGATGTCGTATCCGCCATGGTTTGGTGATCCGATATACTGGTCTTCCAACGACGAAGATAATAGCACGTGCGAATGAGGCCTGAAGGACGTTGTGATCGATTGGTCTCACAAGGTGCCGCCCAAAGTGGGTGAATTGACTTGATTTCGCTGGAATTTTAGCTGGTCTGTGCGCTATCCTTATCTTAGCGCGGTTTTTCAGCGACCGACCATCATTATCATTGGGCCCACCAAATACGGTACAATACTTAACAACCGTCGCAGAGTAGGTACTGAGTACTGCTACTCCGTAAAGTCCCTGAGTCCGCAGTAGTACTATTGGTACTAGGTACGAGGAATATGAAATTTACTATAACACTGAGTACGGGTGTACAGTGTAATACAGGTCGAGGTGATTACGGAAGTACATCCACTCCACACATATCCGCCGTAGAAGGCAGTATTTTTTTAAGAAAAACATCAACAAAAAAATGATATATATAGATATAGATATTTAAAATTAAAGGTTGGTCTTATATACGTCTCTGCAGAAAGGTAATCCTCGAGAGATAATGCATTCATCATGTAAGAAGTTTGAGACATGGAATCATTCGTCGTCATCATACTTGACATATCATGGGGGCAGGCAGTTCAGATTTAGCGATGCACATAATACACAATATGAAAGCAACCGAATACTAGTACTCTGTATGATAGTAATAGTAATAGTAGTGGTAGTCTAACTAGGCCCGTTACAGGTTCTGCGTAGCTAAATCCAGATGGCAATCTGTCCGTTAAGCTAGATATATATATACATACCGAACCGGATGATTCGTGATCGGTCGTCAGCATTGAAGAAAAAGTACGACCAGGACTTTTTGTTTCCGGCTGCCACTTGATCTGGACCGTTCGATAAATCGATCGGATCATGGCGGAGCTAATATCCTTGAAAAAAAAAAAAAAATTATCCACTGGATTTTACGAGTCTTCCTCTCATCATGCAATTGATCCGTGATGACGGGAGAAATTGACAGGTAGAAAAACGAGAAATTAGAAGATATCCCCCCCCTAGATCCCGCTGGCATTGTGTATTCTTTCCCAAGACCTGAGAGGGGTGTTAGTCATGGGTCCAACCTCAGCATGTAACGAGGGATATAAAATGACAAACAAGACACGAACGAACGTACTTGATTGATGGTCACCTAGAGTTTAATTGGGGTAGAGTTGGTGGGGGGGAAAGGCGGCGTTTTGACCCTCGTAATTGGCGTCGACTATATGTAACCTTGGAGTATAGACCACGCCAGTAAGGAACAATTTAGACAAGGCTCTCCATCTGCATGCGGGAAGTAAATAAATAAAAAAAATTAGGCAGGATGCAGCAAGTCCAGCTGATGGACCGAAGCCTTTTATTTTATTTTGTTTCTTGCTTTGTTGGTTTTCTTTCTTTCGGTCCTTTTCCGTCTCCTTTCCCTCTCTCGTCTCTCTTTTCTTTTTTTCACTTGGCAAGTAATCGACCACGTTTTCGTGAATCGGCGCGTCCTTGGACCACCCGCTAGGAATCGCAGGCTTGGCTCACCAAGTGCATTGTCAAGCCGGTGTCATGTCATACAATGTATCTAGTGAAACGAGATCATAGAGGGAATCACCACCGAGCCCGCTATTAGTGCAATTTCAGGGCGAAACAGGACCGACATCATCTCCGGCCCGCAAAAGAACTATTTCTCCTCTGGGATTTTTTTTTGGGGGGGGGGGGGGGACTGCAACATTGACCCTGTATGTCTGTACCTGCAAATCCATCCTTTCAAACATTGGATGGTCTAAAGAAGGCAAAGGGCCAATTTAGATATCACCCAAGGCTCCGACGATTCAGATCTATAGACCTGCGGGATAAGTAAGCCATTACTAGAATCCATGCAACTAGCCCATGCTGCGATGTGGGCGTACATGTAGAAAAGCCCACGGCACGGTACCGGGATGTGAACGGGAACCGAACGGCAGAAACATCTCTCAGTCCTTCGGGAAAATCCGAATTACCAGGGGGGCAGGACCTATGCCACTGGGGAACCCAGTAGACTTTTTTTCAGCACCTCTTTGTGTGGTTCATGGAAATTGTTTGGTTACAAGACTGGACGGGTTACGACCCAAAAGGGTCTAAAGAGGAGAAAAGGAGAAAGAGAGGACAGAACGAGAAATTACCAGGGAACAACCGAATAAACAAGGCCTCCAAAGTCCAGTCACAGAGAGTACTAGTTACTGCACCCTGCATCCTTAGCCGTACATGGATATACATCCATGTCGTTGCGTTCCTATTGCCATTGGCCATGCTCGGCCTGATGAAAGATACGGTAGTACTTTACGTAGCACCGCAGTCTAAACACCTCCAAAAGAACCAGGGAGATGGTCACATGGAATTTCGACAGCATTGAAGAAGAACTGACCCCCTGCAAAGTCGGGCTTGGACACACATGGACGGATACATGATGGTGATGGTGGCGGCGGCGGTGGTACTACTGCTACTGCTACTACTATACTTACAACTAATTGGAGTCCGGGCTGAAGGAGGGGATGTCAATATACAGATTTCTTCAGCGACCTGGCTAAGAATTGTCTGATTTGATCGAAACGAATGATTCAACAATTACTAGCAAAGAAGAAATGATAAAATAACCACCACCATCATTATTATTACGGAGGATCAAAGCTGGACTGGACCAGTGGAGATATAATTAACCTAACCAGGCAACCGGATGCCTTTTCCATGTAGGAGTCTCGCACAGACTCCTACAGATGGAGCTGTGACATATTAACTCCACAGTATGACCAGATGCATTTCTATCCCAGACTCTTATGAAAATGCTAGACATCAACAGGGTCCTTGGTAGTATTGCCAGTCCCCTTGGGGTATTATCTAAGGTCAATTCATATCCATTAGGGCAAACATCTCACATGTGCTACGAGGAAATGGAATAATGCGAGGAACTCGTATCCCTGCCCAGACTAATGGCTGTGACTTGCTTTTACTTCATTGGCAACTATCCAAAAAAAAAAAAAAAATTTTTTTTTAAATGCATCCTTAAGCATCCTACAGTCCATTAATTATCCCTGGTACGAGGAGGAAAACCATACGGCGGTTGCAATCAAGCAAATCTAGATCAACAACATACCTCAACGTTAAGTTCAGTGGGCCCAACGCTTCGCTGAAAGGCTGAGGAGCCTCGCCAGAAGCTTCCAATTATAGGTTTCCCATAGCCCAGTAGAGTTGACGCTATCATTTTCGGATTCGGACAGTTGTGCCATCTGGGGGGAGGGGTTCTTTTTTTTTTTCCCTCTTGAAGGACGAGAGTGTGCGACTGCAGCCGTACGAGCGAGAGACGAACGATGACAAACTCTACCATCGATTATTGCGAATAAACATCATTACGAACCGATATTATTATGAAAATTCTTCGTTTTAGTCTTGGGGTGTGGGGAACATTTGTGAGGTATCAACTTCTTTTGACGTAAACTCCACACACACTCACGGGCCACTGCCATCCCCATCGTACCAACGACACGATACTCGCATGGCGACTAATTCTAGCTATGCGTGCATCTGCATATGGAAGTTAAGATCCAGCAGTATGGGACTTTGTGCCCCCCTGCATGTGCGTTATTCAATGTGGCTATGTCACTCGCGGAAACCCCGTTCCTTTTCCACCATTGTCAAAGTGAATTGGACTTATCGAACTGGCCAACTTCCTTCAAGATATACATTTCCCACCGGAACTCCACCAAGATATGAAGTATAATAGGAACCGTGGGCCTCTCTCCGGGTCAAGGGAGTAGAAAGATGTATCCCTTGCTCGAAAACCCTAACCCGGACCGGATTCTTTCTCCCTTCCCGGGGAGAGACGACCAGTGACATTAGGAGAGAACTTGTGGAAACTAGAGTTCATGAAATTTAGAAGAAGAATCAGCCAAGAAAAACAAAAGATAGCTAAAATACATCCAAGAAAACCTGCGCCAGCAGGAAATTATCCTTGATAGTTCCGGATGCAGCCCCCTAAGGCATGGATCATGTTCGCCACGATCAAATACCTTCAGACTTATACATCGGGACAGAAACTTTCAAACATACAGCTGTGCCTTTTCTTGTCAAAATTTAATTTTAATTTTAATGTTTGATTTTGTCGGTGCGTAGGTTAGGATCGAGTACAAAGTACCTCTTCTGGTACAAACCATGCCCGCCACTGAACAGTTCTGGAAAGTTTGGATACGTCGCTGATCCCTTATCCACGTCCTTTCCTGAATGAACCGGGTTATTTCCTGGGCAAGTTACTACTGTCACTGTCGATCATTTGCATCCATCATCCAAAGGGCTGGAACTTGTCGCTGTCCTCATGTCGCAGGGGCCCTTCTGTAGCTCCACCACACAATTCAAGATTCTCTCCTCTTCCTCAGTCCATGACAAAAAAAAAAAAAGAAAAAAAATATCTATCGACGTGCTAATGTCCAAAGCTACCACAGTACTCGTAACCTTTTAGTTTATTTGACCCCTCTCCCTTACTTTCTTGCCTTTGTCCGTATGAGACTTGAGCCCTAATCCCTGTCACTGCCTTAGCGTCAGACCCGCAGACCTGGAGAAGCAAATGAGACAAGGAGGGTCTTCATGAACAAAATACGTTATCTGGGTGTATCCCTCTTGAACCCCGGCCATTTCTGGGTCTCGAGAGACGTTTATAATTCAATCCCATTCCTCAGTTGGCTGCCCGTAGGCTTTTCAACCTCGTAAATGTACCACCGCGTACTACAGCACATATGAGGGCCATTGCGGCCTGTACTATGGTTTGAGTGACTTCAGTTGTCACACGAATTTACTAGCCTTCAAGACATATATTAACATTCTAATCGTGACGGGACTTTTATTTATTTGTTTGGTTTTGCTTTTTTCTTCTTCTTCTTCTTCTTCTTCTTCTTCTTCTGCTGCTGCTGCTGCAGAGGCAAAAGCTGTAAAAGATTTGTTGATTTGGTGGATCCCATTGCTACCATGAGTCCTACTATTGCGCATCTTCAACCCACTATACACCCACGGGGTGAGGGTCACTCGTACCTGTCCAGTGGAGGCAAGAGTGGCATGGCAATCAGTATTGCATTCACCAGCTTAGCAACAATCTTCGTCTTTGCCCGAGTCTACACGCGTGCCGTCATAATGAAGCGCATGGAGTCAAACGATTATATGATCATGATCGCTCTGGTAAGCTAGCACTCTACCATGCATAGTAGTACCTCAACTGCTAACGTGCTAATCCAGACATTCTCGTATGTCTTTATGGCCTTCTATATCATGGAAGCAATGAACGGGATGGGCATGCATGGCGCCGATATACCCCCGCATATCCTCATCAAGCAGATGAAAGTGAGTATGGAAAAAAAATAAATAATAATAATTGCAGCCGCCAACAGCCGCAACACATCAATACTGACAAATGACTGACTGACATTGCGTCAGGCATTCTGGATTACTATTCCATTCTACAATGCCGGACTGCTCTGCGCCAAAGCGTCGATCCTGCTGCAGTACTTCCGCGTCTTCCCTACGAGGCGCATGCGTCTCATCAACTGGGGCATGCTATTCCTCCTGGGCCTCTACGGATCCTGGGCAGTTCTGAGTGCCTTTCTCAATTGTATTCCCGTGGCCAAGTTCTGGGACAAGACCGTGGAAGGGTACTGCTTGGACGACAAAGGGTTATGGTTCTCCAATGCCTCGATGCATATCACTACCGATCTTGCCATCCTGATCATCCCCATCCCGGCTCTGGTCAAACTCGATCTTCCCAAGAGACAGAAGATTGCGCTGATCACGGTTTTTGCGTTGGGCGGATTGTAAGTCCACCCGGGGGGTTTTCCATCAGGTCAACAATATCTTAACGGGATATTCTAGTGTATGCATTACCAGCATCTGCCGTCTGGTTGCGCTGAAAAAGATCTCCGATTCCACAGATCCAACCTGTATGTGTCCCACTCTAAGGAAAAAAAAAAAAAAAAAAAAAAAAAAAAAAAAAAAAAAAAAAAAAAAAAAAAAAAAAAAAAAACAAAAAAAAAAAAAAAAAAAAAAAAAAAAAAAAAAAACACAACAAAACAAAAATACAAAATAATAATAAACTGCAAAGCAAAGGACACAGTATCTAACTTTGAAAAATCCAATCTATCAGTTGACAACGTCGGCGCTGCCTCCTGGTCCGCCATCGAATGCAACGTCGGAATCATCTGCGCCTGTCTACCCACACTACGACCTCTCGTATCGCGATTCGTGCCGCATCTGTTATCG